>JBCAUA010030962.1:0-12304 GCA_038406235.1 Peronia verruculata
GACAGGCCTGGGGTAACAAACGAAAAAGCGGCGACCTATATATAATATATGTTAGCGTTAGGCCAGGGTGGACTTACGCTGGTCGAGGGTCTCATACATGTTAGCGTTAAGGAGGACCGTCACCCGCTCGTTGGACCTAGGCCTACATCTTAGCGTTGGGGTGGACATGCGCTGGTCGAGGGTCCCAGCAGATTTAAGCCAGCAGAGTTGTTCTATTATTTGGTATTACGCATCCTGGGGTAACAAACGAAAAAGCGCCTTGATTCCAGTTCTAGAAAGGTCTAGATCTAACCGAGATCTAGATCTAAATATCAAATCTAGATCTAGACCAAGATCTACATCTAAATCTAGACTATAAGAATTTATAAAATCTAGATCTAGATATATAGTCTCTATATAGATCTAGATTCTAGATCTCATGTCTGCTAGAATTCAGAATTGATCATCATTTTTTATTTTTTTTTTGCCAGAGTAACTTGGTCTTTTGTTGTGTAGCGTAGATCTAGATCTAGAGATCTAGAATAGATCTACTAGATCCAGTTCAGTTATTCAGACCTAGAATCTGGATCTAGAGTCTAGATCTTGACAAACCAATTTGAAATTCTGTCACTGTGAATCCTGTGTGTGTGTTTGTATAAGTGGATCTAATGAAGGGAGGAAGGAGTGGGGAGCTGAACTTCACCAAATTCAAATCTAGATTTGGCACTCTCCTCATTTTCGAGATTTTGTGGTATTGGTCTGTCTATTGCTGAAGTCACGAGAATGGCATAGGCCTAAACAGTGGCCTCTGCCTAAGAACCCGGTCGTCGGGAGATAGAAAACAAAGTCACTATACGGACATGAGTCCCTTTAGTCTCCAGTGTATATTCGGACAGGCGCTATTTTTAGTTCCAGTGTATAATCGGACACGCATTATTTTTAGCAGCCTGTCGAGATCCGTCACATCCGGTTAGGCTATGCGAGGCTCTCACATCCGGTCGCGCGCAACTACCATAACTCCGTAACACGATGGTCATTTCTCCAGTTGCAGCCATGGAGGAGGTGCATTTGCCACCTTTAAGGAATTTGAAACGGCCTTGCAGCTCTACAATAAAGAAACTCATAGTATCTTTTCGTGAAGAGAACTCAGAATCAGTAAAAGACCCAAATTTGAGCTTTTTATTTTATGAAAGTGTTTTGTATGTGTACTAGCAAGGACATTCAAAACATGAAAGCACATTCACAGGACCCCGACCACATGGGGGGGGGGGGGGTGCCAGGGGGGAGATAGCTTTCAACAATAAGATCATTGAAATGTACAGGTAAGAAAACAAAAGGTTACAACGCCCTGTGGCGCACCTTGTCAGGCTTGTCAATCTGGATCTCGGGGCTAGTGCTTCGCCTCGGGGTGTTTGTTCTGATTTTGGAGACACCGCCTTGGCCTCAGAGTGACACAATGCAGGCCCAGTTTGACCACCTTACTGACCAATGTCTTCCTCCAATCCCTCCCCTAACTCTACCCTTTCTTCACATGTAATAATATAATTTGCAATGAGCCAATGGTAGTAGAGGGGATTGTATGTAGAAAGAGACATGTCAATTTCATATGGGTGCCAATTTTCTCACCCCTCGTCCCACAGGCCTTTCTCATTACAAATTTTCTCATAACCTGATGTAACTGCTTCACATAGGGGTTTATTTACGTTTTGTCACAGAATCTCAATACAAACTGCAAGCTATCATCCCTCTGACCACCTGGACTTATATTATGGTGATCATTTGACAAAACTGAGGCCGATAAACACCAAATAAAGTGACATCATGAGATATATCACAGCGCAACGAGGAGCCCCCACGAATAAACACGGGCATCACATGCAGGCATTCGCTTCACCTGTTGCATAAATCCGGGACACGCAATTGTAGAGTTGAATGGGGGACACAATGGTTCAATGGGTATGGCGTTCTCTCATGGAGCGGCCGAGATCGATTCAAGGGTTCTGCATCAGGGGGTGACTGGACAGGAAGATCGAAAACCCACATTTTTTTCAGTGACTCAAAAGTCCCTGACTTCCTGTGGGTAGGGAAGCCCGATGTCTAGCCTTCTCAGATAAGGGCAAATATATTTCAGAGGTCCCCTGTGTACGTTACGCACGTTAAAGAACCCTTGGCAGTTGAAAATCAATGGAAGAGTAGGCCTGAGTGCCGCTGTCTGGGTAAAATTTCCAAATTTCTACCCACAAAAGTTCTCAGTAAACATTGGCAGCTTCTAAAAGCTGAGAAAATCCTACTCTCATAGGATTGAAAGGCTTAACAAAAAAAAAAAAGAGTTCAATGAGCCGTTACGTTGACCTACTAAGCCTCTGCGAGAACGGGCCAGGTGCAGGGCAAATGAGAAGCCGGGCCCTGATTGGGACAAGATTTCGTTATGAGTATGGTTGGATGGTCATTTTTGAGGGCCTTCTATAGTGTTATTATTGAAAATTTACCTAAATTACACTGAGGAGACTCTTGTGCAACTCCAAAATACTTAAAACTTGTTAGAAAAAAAAAAAATTGGGGAAAACAAACAAGAGTGCTTTTCACTGGATAATATACCTATCATTCAGACTTACAAAAAAAAAACAAAAAAACCGAAAACTGCCAAGAATCATTTGGTTTGCTTTGGAAAATAGGAGAACTGGGGCAGAATTCTTTCTATTTTTAGGTGTGTGTTGTATGCTACATTTCACACTGGCGATGTCAATATGAAGAAAAAACAAATAAATAAATAATAGAACTGTCATCATCTTAAGCTAGCTCTATTCAATTTCATTGGAAACCAAAAAGTAATTGTGAGAAACGATTTTGTGGTTGTTTCGCTTACCTTGGAAGGTGATTTAGAGAGAGGCACAGCACCATTCGCGTGATATCTCCTGGAAAATGCAACAAGAAAACGAAACAACAAAAATCACGCATGCGTGATCATAGAAACACACATATACGCGCAGAAACACACCAGGCAGTGAAAACATGTCCCCACTTCATATATCTGAACTCTGTGTCCGAATATTGCCAAGCCAATATTCGGATACGTGTCCCTATAATTGAATCCATTCAAAGGGACACGTGTCCGACTATTGGCAATCCAATATAGGGTCACCTCTGAATAAGGCCAGCCGACAAAAAAAGCGGGCTCTTAGGCGGATGGGTTCTTAGGCCAATTGAAAAGTTATGCAATCCCTCTGACCATAGACTGTCTTCACCACTAGGATTAGTTAATTGTTACTGTTAGTTAAAGATTTATCTATGCGAATAAGTACAGCCTTCTTCCCTTTGTGCGCTATAATTAGATGTATGTAGCAATTCCTGATCGTTTTAGTGTACAATAACATCAATATTGCCGAGCGCTCAAACGCCATGTGAGTTTTCACATAACGGCATCATTGTTTAATTACACGGTATTGCTATGCTACCCTATGGGTTATCGCATGAGTGACTCAAGTGTTTACAGACCGACCGAAGTAGCAAAACAGCTGACCAGTGAGGAGGCTAAACTTACACCTCCTTATCCACAAAGCCAATCACAAGTCCTGTCCCATGTGTTGTCAAACAAAGAAATAGTTACGGGTAGTCAACAATGTGGCCTGCTTATGCAGTCATACATCAGCCATCACTTCCACTCCTTTGTCTACCTGTTCCCTCCACCCCCATCCCCATTTTACTGCACATCTAGCACTGTGCGTTTCTCTGAAGTGGACAGTATGATGTAGAATTAAACCATAAGTACTCAGGTATCTTGGTCCATCACCGGGCTCTTAGACAGATTTTTTGGGGGGGGAGCACCCAGAGAGGGTTCTTAGAAGGGTATCATAGAGAGAAAAAAATTCTGTTTCACAGCAGGGGCAGGTTCTTAGGTGGACCGGACTCTTAGGCGGGGACTACTGTATCTTGATTACAGCATGATTATATTATAATTATGCTTGCCAATTTTAGTTTAATAGAAATACACCTGCCTAATCATACCCAACCTGAACCTAGGGCTAGCCCTAAAGTAAAAGTTAACAGCACAGCACCAAAAAATAATCAACCATAAAAGTTTATTGTCATTTGAAACACAACACCAACACAGTCATAATCATATTAACAGTAATTAATCATTATTAATCTACATCATTTAGTTGGAATGCAGTAATAAGTGCCATTTTGGCAGCTTTCATAGTTGAAACAGACCAGGACCACGAAATGAGGGAAGTGCCCTGAAAGACATAAAGATAAAATATTAAATTTAGAATAGTGATATATAGTAGTACCACTACCATGTCCCTTGTCCTAAGATCGAGCTCTATCTCTCATTTTATGTTTTCCAAGTTTACAATTCTATTTAGGCCTAATACCTTTTTTTTCTATTACTTTATGCATGATCCGACCCTAAACCTGCCTTAACCCTACCCTAGCTCTATCCCTAACCTAACCTAACCCTGAAGTAAACAGCATAACACCAGTGAATAATCAAAACTGAAAAAAAAGCTAATGTGTCACTTGAAACACTCAGCAGACAATGCCAACACGGCCATCATCATATTGACAGTACAATTAATCTTGCATTTTGTCCGTCCAAATAGACTTTTATAGCCTTCATAACCCCCTATATAATTAGAATGCAGTAATTGATATGTACCATTTTCGCAACTTCTGTACACCGGGACAACGAAACGCTGGTCTGTAGATCTAGAGTAGGAAATATTTTGAAAATTGCCAGATTTCTGTCTATCATAAGGCCTAGTGTCTGTTTATGTCCTGTAGGAGTTACTATGTACTACTGCACGATAAGTTTGGCTGTGTTCCAGAAATCATCAATCCGAATTCTAAGCCAAATTTTTTCTAGGAGGAACAGTTTAGATGTATTTAGTTGATTTTGAAATTCATGGGTTTTCTCTTTGAATTTATCCATTCTGTTAGAAAGTCCATGGACATACTCATTATATGTTGAGACCCGACACAGACACAGCACATATAGGGGGCTGAATCAAAACTTATAATTTAAATTTGGGACCAACCAAGCCCAGCTCACTCCACTGACCATCGCAATCCCAGTTGTCTCCACAGGTTTAACAGCCCAGTTTAGTTCTCTATCTGAGAGATTCACAAATTGGTACAGGCTGATTAGCACGCATTTATATATGTATATTACATTCAATGGCTAGATGTAGATGACCTAAAATGATGCTCAACACATGTTCTGCTTATTTAGCTGTAGGCTTACCATCATATTCATTGAGAGACATGGGATGGTTGGGGAAATACGTGGAGAGGCTACAATGAGGAGAGCAGAGAGAAGTATAAATGTAGTCAAATTTTACCCCTTGTCAGCTTGGTTTAGAGGTGCATCATGCATGTAATTTTGTTGGGTAGCATCTTGTTCCATCTTTTACCTCCCTGTTGATTCCTGTGATCCGAATTCACCTAGATATAAGAGACTGAGCAACAATTACAGTACTTAAAATACAGACTTTTAAGGACCAGTGAGCAGAAACTTGGAGATGATACTATGTCATCAGTATTTCTATCAGAGAAACAAGGATGTTCCATTAATTAAAAAAAGCATCTTAATTTGCTTTCAGTCCAGTGTGAAAAAGAAAAGGCATATATGAGGAAATGGGAAAAGATGCGCATCATTCTTAGTCTCTTCCTTTCATTCATGCCTACCTCTTGAAGGTACAAGGTGTATTGGCACCCAGAAAAAAAGCTTCTTTTATGATGAAAAAAAAATAAGTTTGAAGACACATGACGAGGAAAGAGAAAAAAAAAAAAAACAACTCACACGTTTGCTTGGAGAGAGAGACTCCTTTTTCTTGATGAACTATTACAATAGTGGAATCCCTATCACTGATTGAAAATGAAAGTAAATAAAGTTCAAGCAAAAGTCACTCATTCCTATAACTTTTCAGTTTATTCAGTCAGGTCCCCACTTTCTATGGTGGATGTCTTGCTCAATTTGGTAAATTGTGTGTACCAGCCAATGTGCACTGTATTGGGTCTAGAGACTAACATCAGATATATGATACTGATTTATTTCAACTGCAGGGATAACTCCATATTCCATATCAAAGCATGCAAACAACATGTCAAAGATGAAACCAAAATTTGTCTTTTCTTTGGGCACTTTCTGCAATCTATTGAATTTTTAAAAATGAATCTTTGTTGATAAGAACGATGTATGTGATAATATATTTCATTTATTTCTTGATCTAATGCTGGTGTTGGTATCCTTTGGTCTTGGACAACTACTCTACTTTAGCATTAGTTGTATAAAAATTCATAAACTCAACCGAGACTGGGAAACAAAACCAAATGGTGCTCAGATTTTATAGTTTAGGGGATCTCACTGAAGTACGCTTCTTGTTACTTGAAATAAATTCCTGAACGATGCAGATGTTCTCTGCCAGCGCAACTACTTATAGTATCTTGGTGCCAATATAGCTATTAAAAAACATAAAAGATTGTTTCAGTTTTAAAGTTTGTTTATAAATAAATAAATATTTTATTCAAAAGTTGTTACTATTTGGTACTTATAATTGTAATGTTTGCATTTCAGTGAATTAAAGTAAAACAATCTGTAGGCATTAGACAGTGATTTTGTTTTTGCTTTATTTGTATCTTTGTTTCCAGTTGAAGCAGTAGATATTGACATTGTATCTGTCCTGCCATGAAAAGTAAATCTCAGTCTCCAGCTGTTGCAAAATCAAGTGCAGCTGGTGTTGGTCATGTGAGGCACGGAGGTTTTGGTGTTTCTACTGCCAAAAAGAAGCCCCCAAACAATATATCCATGACACCCGGAACATTTGAGCGCTCACAATCACGTCTGAGGAAAACCCCAGTCAGACGTCGTCACTCCTTGTACGATGCTGATACAACCACACAGGTGTTTGCCGATGACTCACAGTTGGATCTATCTCAGGGTAAGAAAAATGTCAGTATGTATCATGAAGCAGGACAGAAAGTCATGCTATAATCATGAAGGTTTGTATGTGTGTTTTTATTTTAAACAAAAGGTAAATTTAAAATTCTTTGAGGAAAAAATTCAATAATATTTATAATCGCAATTTTAGACTAACTATGAAAGTGTTTGTCTTTCATGTTGAGATCAATTGATCCATTGTAATTGTATTTTTTAGTAATTAGGCCTACCTTTTTTTCTTTTTTTTTTTTTTTGCAGGTTGATTTGTGAAAAAAATATTTTTGAAAGAAACTACAAGAATCTTGTTTTTTCTTCGCTATCTGCAGCTGAAGTTTGAAGGTACAATTTGGTGTCATTTTCTTTTATGCAGATGATAGTCAGCTTGATCACACTCCTATTACACTGAGTCAGATCAGTGCCATTGATGCCCCAGATCATGAAGCACTTCTTCGTTCAGCCAGAAAGAGGAGGCGTCAGAGGCAAGCTCGGAATGATGATACTTTGGAAATGGCTGTGCAGTGTGCAAGGGGTGAACCTGATGGAGCGGAGAGGTGTGGTACTATTTTACCTTATCTATTCTTTTCTACTTTGAATTTGCTAGCTTAGTAGCACATGCAAATTTACAAGTGCATTATTCGTTTTTGTTTGCTGGTGGTGGCATTTTTTATGAGGTGTACTTTCCCCTCAGTGTTTGATATTTACATCAATCTACATTGATTAAAATTATCTGTCCCTGTCTACTGTATAAAGTTGCTTTGTATTTATTATTCCTTTAGCACATTAGGCTCATATTGCAGATGCAAGAAATTATCATTTCTCCAGTCAGAAGATAATGGTTCTTTTTAACGCTGATGTTAAAGTTTTGTTTCTTAGGCCCATGAAGATAATGTCCATTGCGCAGAGAGCAAAAGATTGGAAACAGTTTTCTCATCTATATAATGTTTGTCTCTCTGATGATTAGTCCTGTGTACAGAGACCACCAGAACTTTGAATGTCATTGTTCTTTTTATTCTTGTTGTAAAGTTAGCTTTGATCCACTGGTTTAGGTCATTCACGAGACAACAGTTGGAGAAATTTTCTCTTGATGATAGTGAAAACAAAGAGGGTGATGTGAGCATGGAAGGTGTGGAAGAAGAGGTCGATTCGGACAATGAAGATGAATCTCCTTCACCAGCTAAAAAATCCAAGAAAGGGGACAAAGCTGCCAAAACTCCAAATCCAAAAAACAAGAAAACTACATTGAAGGTAACGATTGGCTTTTTTTCTTCATGCCTTTGAAATTATTGATCTTCTCTAGTTATCATGTAAAATCTGTTTGCAGGACATTGTTACTAATACAGAGTAGAATTTCGACCCATTGTTTTTTTGAGAGGGTGGAGAAAAAAAAAAAATTGTATAGTGTTTTTCCAATCTTACCAAAGTGTAAATTTTAAATACTTATGGAAAAATACCTGGAACTATAACAAGTAAAAAGTCATGGTTTGTGTAGTTGATGGTAGTGCCTTTTTAAAAAAATTTTTTGTGTACTTATTAAACTGTTATTAATTAAATATCAGTTGAAAATATTGATCACAGTAAATTTTCCCATCCTTGTCTCCTTTCTGAGGACTTGTTTGGGGTTGGGTTTTTTTTTTTTTTTTTTTTCAATTTAGATAAGGGCTGTATTTGTATGACAAAATCATTAGGTCCAAGCATTTTCTTGTTGTACAAGATAAATATATATAAATACCATATTTTAATGCTTTTGTGCACAGATCCCGTTTCACCAGGCAGCCAAAAAACTGAAATCATTAAAGACTACTGGAGATGCCCGTAAAAGCAAGAAAGTGAACAAAAATTTTGAGGCATTGCCAGATGAAACAACAGGTGTGTTTGTTGTTATGAAAATATTTATACAAGTGTCACATTTCTCTTCCCTGGGTAGATTGTTTATAAAATGTTTGTTTCATATACATGTATTTGATGTAATGACGTTTACAACTTTATTTCATTTTGCTTTCATTTAATTGAGTTGAGCACTAAGCACAGCTAAAACATGCTTTACTTGCTCATTTTTGGTGTTTAAAATTTTTAAAAAAAAAATCCTTTGTGGTTTTACAGCCTCTAATGCCTTTCAATGTTTCCATTGAAAATGGCTTGAATGGAATAGAGCATTTAATTTATAGAAAAGAGAGACTTGTCAAGAAAACCCGTAAAAGCTAATTGGAATAGACAACTAAAAGTTAGCTCTATTTGAGGAGAATATGGGAGAGATAATTTGTTTCTCCCCTAGCGAGAACCATAGTTCTAATTAAAGGCCTTCTTGTAGTTGGTTTGGTATATTTAATTTATTGGTAATTGGCTGCATAGACACAGATATAGATTAATTGACTTGTACTTCATTCGTAGAGGAGTCTTCTGGAAACAGTTTTCTTTTTAAAGGGCAATGTGGCAGTTGTGATCCTTATTCTAATTCAGTTTATGAAATGAATTTCACATGTTGAGATTTTGAATATTTTGCCAATCTTATGCCACACAGTTCCCAAAACTCCTAATCAGACTTGGAAAGAAAAGAGGCAGGAGCGGAGGATGATGAAGAACAACTATGATTTAATTACAACTGCAAAAAAATCTTGGGAAGAACTTCGAAGGTAACGGCAGTCTTTATAATCTACACTTGTCATTCAAGAAA
The DNA here is from genome assembly GCA_038406235.1 of Peronia verruculata. NCBI lineage: Eukaryota > Metazoa > Mollusca > Gastropoda > Systellommatophora > Onchidiidae > Peronia > Peronia verruculata. The sequence goes on from JBCAUA010030962.1 coordinate 9,591, forward strand.
CCAGGATTCTGTGAGAACTTTTTTTTTTGTAGGCATATTTTGTATGGGGCTGAAGCATATTTTGGTTCTGTAAAACGCTTGGAGCCTTTGAGAGCGAGACGCTATATTAATGCCCTCTATTATTGTTATTATTATTTGTTTTATTTTAATTTGAGCTTTTTTTTTTTTTTTTCAGTGCATAACAGAATTTTCACAGCTTTAAGGATAAAATGATTATGAATCATCTTTAAAAATATGCCAGTTTGACATTTGCTCCATGCCTTTTACTTCTGCTTCTTTCCACAACACAAAATGTTTCTGTCAGTTCAGAACTTTGCAATATAAAAGTGGGCAAAAATTGTATATGTTGAGTAAACTTTTGGTTTGTGGGATACAAAGTAATGCTTTTGCAGACAATGAAGTTCTTTAGTGGAGACATAGACAGGTGCAGCATTATTTCAGTGTATTTATGATGAAGATTTATTTTTGATCAATTCCTTACATCCCATATTATTACTGTCAGTCCTTCAAAGCTAAACAAAGATCTGCATAATTCTGTACCATTTATCAACAGGCATGATCTTCCAGCAGTGAAAAAGGCAAAAATCTGTGATGAGCTCAAGAAACTGGTAATGGGGAAAGTGAAAGAGGTAAGTTGGGGTTTACCTGAAATTCAGTTTTTTTGGTTTTTTTTTTTTGTGATGAAACAAACTCTGAGCAAGTCAAGACATTTTTTTTCCATTGTCAGAATCAACAGGAAACTTTATTGTTGTTTGTTTACCTCATACATATACTATGAGGATGAACTGAGGAAGGAAAAAAAAGAAATGTCTCACAGCCAGTCAAAATGAGATGCCTATCAATTTTTCACCATATCATGTGAAACTTATTTCATACCCTTTCAGATGGTGAAAAAAGTTTTGAGCTAGCTTTATTCTAGCCAGAGATGTTGCAGTTTAAAGAGACAAAGGGGAACCCTGAGCATAGATTGAAATTCTGAAAAAATCGAGTTTACATGAGCAGTCGAATACATAGAATACATAGATATGCATGCCTACCTCACAAAAAAAAAAAAAAAAGAAAAACGATCTTAATGAAGTAATATTTATAAATTGGGGGTAAGACTGACACTGTCTCATGTCAGAAATGAATGCACTTTCAATTTTTGCAATAAAAAAAAAATTTGATACCTGAGAGAGACAGACATGCACACACATGCACATACGTGCACACTCAAAGCCCAATTTGTTGATTCTGGCGCAGTGACTTACATCTCATTTCGCCTGGCCACAAGACAAGTGTAAATGAAGATGATGTAGTTTCTTCTATTTTAACAGTTTGAAATTGTCCCTAGATATCCTCATGTGTTTTTTAAAATGTTTGGAATGGTTTTCTGAAAGTTGTAAATCTCATTCATGCAGTGTTTCAAAGCTGTGGGGTATCTTATTTTTTATTTATTTATTTTTTTTTAAAGACAGTTTGACTATATTAAGTTAATTCCACCTTCTTACTCCTACCTAAAAGCTTATGTGTTCTTGTAAATGATGATCTTATCCAGCAGGACTGGTGCTTCATTGCTGTTCATGTGAATCATCTGTTGTAATGTGTATGTCTGCAAAACTTTTAGGAACACACCAAAATATTAGTTTAAAAAATGGGTATGATGACACTAAGCTACTTGGCCATTAACAGTAACAATATTAACACTTGTTGATATTCTTTTTTCAGCTCTCAATGGTCCATGACTCAGCTCGGGTGATCCAGTGCCTTGTGCAATATGGCAGTGAGCAGCAAAGAGCAGCAATATTTGAGGAAATCAAAGGTTAATTGATTGTTTATAATATGTTTTTAAGCTATATTAAGCCAAATATTTTTGTCCTATTATACTTTGCTCTCTCCTTGTTTTTAAAAAATATTTTAATCACAGTTTTGATGTGCGCGTATGTCTACTGTTTTTAAATAATGGTGAAAAATATTACTTTCCATTGTCATTTATTCCTGTTCAATTTTTTAAAATGTTTTTAAATTTGGTGTTATTGCAGGTGATCTGTGTGAATTGTGCAAGCAGAAATATGCCAAATATGTCATTCGTAAATTGATCCACTATGGGTGAGTATTATTTTACAATATGCATCAGAAAATTTTTTTTTTCACTCAGTGGATTTTTAACTCATTTTTTTTTTTTTTCCTGAAGCTCTTTTCTTAGACTTTTATTACATCTTTCACATTTCATTAGAAGAACTCTTATTTCATTGAACAAGGTATGGCTTTTAAGGGTGGTGAAATTTTCCAACTTTTTTGTGAGAACATTTTGTCATCTGTGTGAAATCTGTCTTCTCTGCCAAATGTCAGTGGAACCAAATGAAATTTGTTCTTTGGAATATTATTTAAAAAATGTGCCTATTTTCAGCTCTTCATGTGCAAAACAAAATCTTCTGAAAAATTTTGAAAATGCCATGTAGTAAAATTGCAAGTTTTGCAGTTTTTTGTTTGTTTGTTTGTTTTTTTTTATCCACAACACAAGCCTATTTTATCCAAAACTTGAAAATGGAGCGGGTTGTGCATGACATTTTTTTGTCTTATTGTGCCAAATGACGTATGCCAGATCTGGTCAGGATTGGTCCAGAAATAGAAAAATAGATGACAGGACAACCTGCCCTTAACCCTTTGAACCCTGACCTCCTGACCCAAATTTGACCCCACACCTGGCCTTCTGAGAGAAAAATGCTGAAAAT
>JBCAUA010030973.1:0-10343 GCA_038406235.1 Peronia verruculata
TCTATCTATCTATCTATCTATCTATCTATCTATCTATCTATCTATCTATCTATCTATCTATCTATCTATCAACCAACTTATTTACCTACTAACCCGCCTTTCTTTATTCATCTGCGTACCTACTCCTTGCCTTCCTAGCTGTCTGTCTGTCTGTCTGACTGACTGTCCGTCTGTTTATCTGTCTGTTTACCCATCAAACTGTCTTTTCAATGCAACGGATACCTACTACATAATTCGCTGTTAGCGCCTTAAAATCGTACTGAAAGGAACTCTAGAACAACAACAACAACAACAACAACAACAACAAAGCTGAATGTACATTTCATATCTACACCAAAACCCGTACAAGGCTTATGAACTCAAACACTGCTAAATGCATCCATCTCAATCGGTAAACAGAATTGTCGCATAAAGATCTGTTTCTATCTACATGAGCCAAAAACAAACAAACAAACAAACAAACAGACATTCAGACTCGTTATGTTCGAAGTTGCTCTAAAAAGATAATACTAATTGATTAGTGATCTTGCGAAGGTGTTTGATCCGAAATGTACGTTCTATAGAGTGGCAGTCGAAGGGGCTTTCGTGATGAATTGCAGCTTGCAACAGACGTTCAGCCTGATTTCTGCTGTACTCCCCATCCCCATCCCCCCCCCTCCCACTGCGTTAAATTTACTGTCCTAACTTAAGGTTGAAACTTTACAGTGTTGAAAAGTTTAAGCATTGGTATTGTGTAAAAATCATTTCGCTTCTTTCACCGTTTTGTTTCGTTGACGTCACTCGGCGTTCACAATTTACATTTGCACGCAGCCCGTTCTGTTCCCTTCTTTCACATTGCCCAATATTTGTACTTTTTGGGGTAATATTTGTAATTTGTCATCCAGCACAAACATCTTCTTGATTAAAATTTAGTAATCCCCATTCGTAAAACAGGTTTTTTGTACTAGTATTATTATTTGACTGTCATTATGGCAACATTCACTACTCTCTCTTTCTTCCTTCTTCTCCGACCTTTCACTACCTTAATCCGACGGTAAAAATTGTCACAATCTCAGTTTTCATTTCGCCTGCCTTTATTCGCTGGCCAAACTTCATTCATCTCTATCTCTTCCTCGCTTTTTTTCTCTCTCTCTCTCTCTTTCTCCTCCTCCCCCTCTCTCTCTCCATCTCTTCCATCTTTCTTTCTTTCTCTCTCTCTCTCTCACTCTTTATTTCTTGCTGCATATCCAAGTGCGACCACTATCCGCCTGTTCTAGAAGTTCCTATTTATTGCAGAATAATGACTGCACGCCACTAAACTCCGTGACTCTCTTTGTTCCAGACAATTTTACAATCGATCTCTGGTGTATGCAGTCACAACTGCTCTTTGCTATAGCCTGAAATGAAAGGCAATAAGCAGGTCCAAATACTGTCTGCCTAGACTTTCTCGTCATTATGAAGTGTGCACCAATTAGATATCGTTGGGTGGGCAATGTTCGCTTGGTTGAGAGGGCGTGAGTGACATAGTCTTTTTTGTTACTACCTTAAACTTGATCACATAACTTAAATGATGCTATAATAAGTATATATGTAGGAAACCTAGAGAAGAGAGAGATACTAGATTTGTTATTCTCGTGGGGAAAATGACTACCAAAAACAAGATTCAGAGCGAAAGTGTTGTACGAAAAGGTCCACAGAAACAGCCGTAATATTTCAACTGATCATTAACCACAAACACTATTCTCTAACACAGCAACTGCCATTATTAAAAGTATTGTTATTCTGCTTGCTTTATGGGAGCGATCCAGCTACACTTATGGAAAGATCAACGCATCAATCATTCTATGTTCCTGATGAGAAATAGAAATGCAACTCTTATAATCGGTTTAAAGTTATGAAATCAAATTTTGAAGGAACTTTTTAAAATAAATTATGTTACCGATGTTTTTGTATTGATGAAGCTAAACCTTGGACATATTTTCATGTGCATTTTACTTTGGGTTATGGAACGATAGACAGTAAAAAGATAGACAGTAAAAGGTTGGTATCGTAAAAATAGCAGTGAAGATCTAAAAAAAAAAAAAAAAGACTCCAGAACAAAAAGTACCTAACTCATACCTATTGCAATCTAAGACAATGCCAAGGACTGAAAAAACAAAAAACCGCACACTCACAAAACAACAAACAAACAAACAAACAAACACAAACAAAAACGATGAACGAACCAGTGAGTGATAAAAAGTCAATATTTAAAGCATAGGCATCTAAACATTACAAAATGTTGAAATTGGACTAACTAAAATACTATATGACCTGAGGATACTTTCATTCCAGGATTTTCAGACTGACTTGGTACGGTACGTTATATGTTGGCCTTTCAACCTCCTGCCAGTGGTTATCTCGGAGTTAAAGACTTGTTATTATTATTATTTTTTTTTTTTAGACTTTTGTCTCATTCGGCATGCCTTTGGTGACTTGGTCATATCGGAACTTGGTATCAAACAGTTCCACTACAGAAAACGTTACTGGTGTTTTGAGCGAGTCATTCTAGCGAACGTACAATTCGGATCAAACATTTTGGCTAGTTCACTTTTCAATTATTATGGCCTCTTTAGAATAAAATCAAAATTAGAAAGCTTTTTTTTTTCAATTTTATGTAATTAAACACAGATCTTTATACAGTAATATTTTGTGCCAAATTTCATGTGTTTACATTCAATAATTATGAAGTCCAAAAGCCTCTGATGGGTTTTGTTGCAGATTTACAGATCGATTGTAAAATTGTCTGGAACAAAGAGAATCACGGAGAAAAGTGGCGTGCAGTCATTATTCTGCAATAAATAGGAACTTCTAGAACAGGCGGATAGTGGTCGCATTTGGATATGCAGCAAAGAAATAAAGAGCGAGAGAGAGAGAGAGAGAGAAAGAAATAAAGGTGGAAGAGAGAGAGAGAGGGGAGGAGGAGAAAGAGAGAGAGAGAGAAAGTTATATGGAAAGGATATGGAAAGTTAAGGCTAATCGCTGGTCAGGTCTGAGTCACTAGGAGATGCTATGAACACTGGCGAGCAAGAGCTGTTACAGCCTGGTACAGGACCAGGTACAGGTACCATTAGTTCTGATTGCACCGCTGGCTCGTACAAGGACGAGCTGACCGAGGACAAACGGAGGGCAAACACCTGTGGCTCTGTAAACACCAAAATGTCTGTCTGGTCCGTGCTGCTGGCGGTGCCACCCTGCATGGCAATTTGCATTCCCTAGCCGTGCAGGGTAGGCACCAAGAGGAATGGTTCTCAAAGCCTGCCCGGTAACGACTTTTTAATGCGTGGAACTTAATGAAAAGGTTCTCAAAATGTCTCTTTCAATGGGAGATCGTTTTGACCCGCACAGCAGCAATATCCTCCTTTATCATATCCCCATTTGAAGAAATAGTGTATAGAAGAGAAAAAAAAAAATCTCTTAATTCCTTGTTACTCGAAAGATTCGTAACATAATTTGATGAAATTTTTATAAGTGAAAAAGCTGCCTGTTTCCATTTACTAAACTATTAAATTATAAAATATTTTAATTAATTAATTAATTTATTTATTTATTTGTTATTTATATTTATTTACTTTTTTTTGTCCTCCTATCACAGAATATATCAATAACTTCGGTGTTGAAAAAAAAAAAAATAAAGGACATAGTAGAAAAAAGAAAATGGCTGACAGAACTCTATGCCTTAAACATGGAGGAACGGGCGGAAATCAATCGATCGATTGATCAGTCAGTCAATACATCAGTCTGGCTTTAACTCAGCAAACAACTTCTGGAAATGCATCTCTGTTGTCAAATTATATTGAAAAGATAAAAGATCAATATAATGTTAACGTTACAAGAGATCGCGTCAATGTTAACCAAAACAAACAGGTCGGAGAAACAGATGACATCGTAACCACGCGCAGTAAGGCGTACAGCATAGCAAGACAAGCACCGTAGACATTGGGAATCTCCACATTATCAACAACAACAACAACCTCAACATCAGCAACAACAACAACCACAACAGCAACAACAACAACAACGACGACGACGACGATGACGATGGTGCTGACGGCCATCACAACAACAAGAACTTTAACGACGAGCGTAACCACAACAACAAAATTATCATCATCAATGGTAAGAACAACGACGGCAACGTTAACAACAAAATCACTCTCATAAACCAACAACTACTACAATATTTTATAGAAATGATGTAAAATTTAAGACTTGACTGTCAACTGGTAACTAACATAATATAGTGAAGGAAACCAACAATCTGTAGGAGTCGATATGGTAAAAACTGAAAAACAGCGAAGATACTGGCCACAGTTTCGATTAGCACCATTCATCTATTCAACAACAACGACAACAACAACAACAACAACAACAACAACAACAACAGCAGCAGCAACAACACAACAACAACAACATAGCAAACAATATCTACAACACAAAAGTACTGACATGCCATCTATCTTCTTTACCGTATGCCCTTCGAAATATTATTGTAAGAGCGTACCGCTCCACGCGGCCCTCTCGTCAATCATACTTAACACATCTATGAGCTTGCGTTTCTCTAGATTTATCTTTTCTCTCTCTCTCTCTCTCTCTCTGTTTGCTTATTCGCCTGTCTGTCACCATCCCATTTGTTTTTTTCTGTGCATCTATCTGTCATCTGTCACAGTAGCTGTGTGTAAATCGCTGTCTGTCTGTTTGACTGTCCGTCCACCTGAATGAATGTATATTTATCAGTCGCTCTATCAACCAAGAACAACAACAGCAACAGCGCGGTAAACAATCTGAGATCAGTCTAGTTTTGATCTAGAACTGTTGAAGACCTGCCCACCCTCCTGTTTACTTGCTTATCTGTCTATCTCTTTAACCGTCTACCTGTTAGTCTGTCTGTCAGTCCGTCTGTACTTCCGTCTGTCTATCTGTTGGTCCATCTGTCTGTTGGTCAGTCCGGCCATTCATCCGTCCGTCTGTCTGTCCGTTTGTTTATTAGTCTATCCGTCCGTCCACCTGTCTGTCTTTCGGCGTATTTCGTCTGCTCTGCTTGCCTCGTTTGTCTGTCTCTCTTTTTGTTTGCCTGTCTCTGTCTTTGCTTATCTGTTTGCCTCACTGTTTGTCTGTCTACCTGCCTCTCTATTGAAATTTGTCTATCTGTCAGCCTACTTCGTCTGCTCTGCTTGCCTCGTTTGTCTGTCTTTCTTTCTCTCTATTTGTCTTTCTGTCTCTCTATTTGTCTGTCTGTCGTTGTGTCTGTCTGTCTGCCTCTCAGTTACGAACAACAAAGACAGCAGCGGCACAAAACAATTTGTCTCTGACCCCAGGATGGACTTGAAACTGATGGACTCCACATCTACTTCACTCTCCTCACCTGTAGATTTTGGCCGGCCCAACCCTGGGAGATCAACCCTTTGCTCACGTGTTTTTCTGTTGATCGGCAATTAGTCTGGCAGCAGGTACACAAACAGGTGTTTGCAGTAAACAACGGGTGGTTTCTCTTTTGTTACTGTTAGCCCTCGCCCAAAATTATTTTTTGCCTTTTTTATTCGTACTCTCACTCTTTCATTCCATCATGCTATTTACTCTCCCTCTCTCTCAGGCTTCTCTCGCTCTTCTATCCCTCTTTCACTTTGCCATCCGCTCGCTATCTCGCTCTCTCGCTCTCTCTTTAACTCTTTCTCTATCTCTCTCACTCTTTTCCCTTTTACCCTCTCTCTCTGTCTCTCTCTCTTTGTCTCTCACTCCATCTATCCCTCTCAGTTTGTCTCTATCCCCCTAACGTTTTCTCTCATCTATCTTTGTCAATGTCTTTATATCACTCAAACACTCTTATTCCCTCTCTCTTTATCTCTCACTGTCTTTCTCTACTTTCTCTTTCCCTCTCACAGGTATCTCTCTTTCTCAAGGTCTCTGTGTTTGTTATTTTCTATCCACTGAACCAATTAACCCGTAGACCTCCAGGGTAAAACAACCTAAAGAATATTGAGATACTGCGCCTCAAATTCCCAGATTCAAGCACAATACGTTCAACTCTACTTCGGCTTCAGTAAATAAAGCAAGTTCTAAACTATTCAAATTATGGTTTTCAAAAGCTAATACATGTAGTACTGACCATTAGCGTGATAATGACAGAAATATATTGCGGAGGTCTTCCCCTTCTTCTTTCATCTTTTTTTCCCCCTCCTTATCCATTTGCTTTGTCTTTCAAGTGGCCACAAAATAACAAAATCAACGCAGCGGCTAGAGCAATAAGATGAACGCAATAACTTTGTCTGAGAATGGAATAGTAGATAGTTTATACAATATTAGCCTTTTATTTCTGTTACAATATATAATACTGGAAGGGAACCTACGGCCACAGTGAGAGATTTTTTTAAACATAGGTTAAACCGAAACTGCCCTGCGACTTAAGGCATATGGCACGCGTGCGCACTTCGATGTTGGTATTTTGGATGATTAAACTGAATGCTAGTCAAAGAAAAACTTTGGTGCTTTGAACGCGTCATTCTATCGAACCTACGATTAGGATCAAACCCGCTCGGGAATTGACTATTCAGTTAGGTATTTTAAGCAAAATCACAAGACCTAGGGAACATCGCTCACATGTGGCTTAGTTTATATGATGTGAAGTCTGAGAGCTCATCAATCGTCCAGATTTGTCTGCCATGCGCAGAGCAAATAAACAAAGCCACATGTGAACGATGTTCCCTAGGTCATGTGATTTTGCTTAAAATACCTAATTAATTACTACCGCTTTTTTAGAATAGCGTCAGACATAGTAAGCTTTATTTGGCTTATGTAAGTAGAAATACAGATCTTTATGCAACAATGTTTTGTGCCAAATTTCATATGAATACGTTCAGCAGTTTCCAGTCAATAAGCCTTTAATGGGTTTTGTTGCAGATTTATAATATAGATTAATCAAGCTATGACACCGTCAGAAACAATCATGAAATAAACTAAAATAAATAAAATAAGCATGAGATAAGATAAGATATGATTAGAATAACATAAGATAAAAAGGGAAAGATCAGATGAAATAACACAAGATAAAAAAGATAATGTGAAATAACATAAAATAAAATAGGAAAGATAAAATGAAATAAGATACAAGACAAGATAAGTAAGACAAGACAAGATACGATAAGATGAAATAGGATAAGATTATATGAAATAAGATTAGATAAGATAAAATAAATTTGCTGCTGTCTGGTAGTGAGAGCGTTAAATCCTTCCACTCAAATGTGTTGTAGTGGCTATTGCTGTTTTTTTTTTCTGAGTCTGCGTCAAAAATCTTTCAAGCAGCAATTAGGGTCAGCCTGACCTTTTCTCTGTCAACAATGTCTGAGATAAACAAGCCCAGCCCTACATCTGCAGGTGCTGAAATTTACAGTACTCGGATTGAACGTGTTCGTTTAAAATCGAACGATTCGCATGTGTTAGGGAGTGTCCCCATTAACAGAACATAAGCCTCTCCTTACGAAGAGAAAAAGCAAAGACGTTAATGGCTCTGATAAAAGTGGGGATACAGGGGGAAAAAAAAAGAAAGAAAGAAAGATCCATTTAAATTGGAACCAGATTTGACAACTTGATTTAAAGCTGACTAAATTAAAAGGATCTTGAATTTAAATGTATAAAAAACATCAATGAGTTCAATACATACTAGCAGAAGCTGAAAAAAACAATAAAAAACATAGCGATATTTATTGTATCTGCAAATATCATATGCAAAGTATGATAATAGCAGTTTTCCTATTTCATAAACAAACAAGCAAAGTAAACAACAAAACAAACAAACACACAAAAACAAAAAAATAAAAGCAAAAAAAAAAAAAAAACGAACAAACAAAAGAAAACAAAGAAAAAAACAGCTACAGTGAAGAAGTGACTAAATTTCCTGGGTAAAATAATTTGGTTTCCCAAGTCTTTCTCTTTCTTCGCTGTGTACCGGTTTCTCACAAACATGGGTTCTGCATCAGCGGACACATCCCTTAATCCTACCCCCCCCCCCTTCCACCAAATAAGAGACACAGACACATGACAGACACGCATACACATAATCAAACTTATGATCTTGCTTCTCTTAAAAAGGATCTCCCTATTTCTCAATGCCTGTCTATCTGGAATCAGTAACACTTCAATGCCACTTGTTGATCATAAAAAAGCGCAAAGTTGGTTGATCAATGCCCCCTTCCGTGTAAGTATTTTTAAAGGACGAAATATTTTTTAACATTATTTCCTTATCACATCCCGCCCTCCCTGGCTAGTTCATTGTTAGCTACAAATCACATTTTGAGATTGCTACTTGAACGCACGGATCTTTGTACGTTAATGGACGCTCTGCCAGGACCAGTGATCTTTAACCTCCAGTTCTATATGTCAAGATGACACGTTTGGCAGTTTTTGAGTCTTGGAAACGTCTTGTGGCTTGTGGAGAGGATGCCATTTTGTTACATTCTTCTTCATTAGTAGAACGCAAGATTTCGGGGAAAAAAAAAAAAAAAACGTCATGGATGTACATCAGGCGGTTTCCTACGTCATCAAATCATTAACACTAGTCAGTATTTTTATTATTTGGAGGTTCAACTATAAGCTCACAGCGAAAGATTTTAGTCATAAATTTGCTACCCACCGTAAAAGGACGGAAACAAGATGTGAGGCAAGCTAACGATCGAGATAAGGCCAAGGTCATAGGTCGGAGGGATTTCACGCATTATTGGTGAATTCTATGGATGATGTTTATCGGTAATAATATGCACCTAAATCTTTCTCTCCAGACCTACAGTATGGTTGTAATTTATATTTCTGCATTCATGATGTTTCTATTCGTACGATCGTCCGTCCATTAACAGCTCTTATCTGCCAGTTAACAAGTCGAATTTTGTATCAGACTAGTACATTTGGCTACTACTTTCAGGGCTTCATGAAAGTGCGCACTGTTATGAACACAGTAAAGTTACTGGCTTTGACACATTGACAAAGGTCTGAGATTTCGAAGCAGGAGAGATTTATGTTTGAACGTTTGAGTCTCAGCAGCAAAAGGCTGACTATCCCGCAACACTGATCACCATCACAAAAACAACAACAACAACAACAACAAAAGTCCAGCAAATACTATTACCAACAGAAGTGTTTTTTTTTTTCTTTCTTGGGGAATCCGCATGCTAAAAACCTGTTCTATGTATTAATCAGTGTGATGTCAAAATAATGTCAACCCTCTTTTTTTTTCTATGGCACACTCATGTAAGGCTTTTTCGATTTAATGTTCAAGGGTGTGTGGCAAAGTTGTTATAAAGTAGATTATTCTGTCGACACACTAAAAGGAAAATTGTTTAAGGTACAACGCTTTTAACTCCGTAGTTACTCACGACTATCGGCCCATATTATTGTCTTCGCATTTGTTATTCACAATAGTGTTTTAGTGCTACAGGGTAAGGTAACTTTTGATTCTATAGCAACATCACGTTCAGAGTGAATTTTCTGCAGAATTTTATTGTCCTTCCTCCTCACCTGCACCCTCATCCATTCCTTAACTGTACTTGTCATGTGGGAGCTACAGGTGATCCCTTCACCAAAACCTCTCCATTCCTCCCTGTTTTCTGCTCTTCCCAGGATGTCTCGCAGTTCCAGGTCTGTCCATCCAGTCTCTGATGTTATCATTCCATCTTTTCCTCTGTCTGCCCCATCTTCTTCTCCCTCCTTGGACTTTGCCCTGCATGATCGTCTTACTGTCCGGCTAGCACAAATGGAACAGAGTAGCATGCTAAGATGTAGAAAAAGAAGTGGACAGATCTCTAGGATAACTTTTTGATATCTTTAGCATTTCAATTTAATGTCGATAGCGGTGCCGGCATAACAAACCAACGAGAAAAAAAAGAAAAAAATCAACATTATATAGAGCTACAAACGGACGACAAAGTTCCCCGGACCGCTATAACGGTTTGTCAGTCAACATTCGGCTATTGAGCTGAGGGAAAAACTCTGTCAATAGGTCAGTGTTGTATAAATGCAGCCAAAGGCAATCGGACGCCTTACTCCGCTATGCAAGGGTTCACACTACACCAGGGGCCAGTGGACGACAAGTCCACTTTCCACTATGGCTGCTAGATCTATGTTAACGTCCAGGATCGAGCCCAGCGAGACAGCAATTGTGAAAGTCAATATTATTATTTTAAAGAACGTTCTGATATCTAAACAGTTTTATCTATGCGATGCGCCTGAGTAACAAAAGTTAGGTCTATATGATGAAAAACACAATTTTATCTGAGGATGAGAGGAGGAAGGAAAAAGGGGGGGGGGGGGGGGGACTTAAAAAAAACTAAATTTGTTTT
>JBCAUA010030984.1:0-12304 GCA_038406235.1 Peronia verruculata
ATGTCCAGAGAGGGCATTACATGTGTATATCATGTCCAGAGAGGGCATTACATGTGTATATCATGTCCAGAGAGGGCATTACATGTGTATATCATGTCCAGAGAGGGCCATTATCATGTCTAAACTCAGTGTTCAAATGTACAAAGTACAGAGCAAATGTCCTCTGTGGATCCTATAGAGAGATGACCATTTCAGATGCGACACGAATTCAGGCTCTCGTAAAATTTTGAGCATATGGAGTTATTGATATCAGTGTGAAGATTATTCATTTCCCTTTCTGTGTGTGAAAAAAATGTTTTCTTCTACCTTTAGAAGAAGTCGAGGTATTGGCAATTAAAGACAATGGCGGGTGACCTGTTGCTGCAGCTGAATTTAGTAAGAACATGGCCGATCACTTTTGTTAATCCTTGTTAATTCTTATAAGGACATGGCATGCTGCTAAATCACCATTTTCAAGCTGTTAGTCAGTCTATTTCAACAAATTCAACTCTGACATGCATCTTTAGTAGATTGATATAGAACGGGTCTGCGAAGAAAAAAAAAAGTTCATTCACTGTTGAAAAACACACTTTCTCCAGTTGTCTGTTTGATGAGTGTCTGATTTCATCGTGTCATGTGTCATTTCTACGCTTTGCTCTGTGCAACAACTTAACTACCTCTGACTTTTCTCACAGCTGGCATTGCTGAAATTTTACTTGATCTCAGTTCTAAAGTTGTTGACCAACTGTTGTCAGGCCAAATGCCTCTCGTTGTCAGTCAGTCAGTCAGTGGGCCATATTTACACCAGCCCAGTTACTTCTCTAACTTACTTCAAGTACAAGAGCGAACGCCTGATGGTTCTTATGTACTTTTTTGGCTTTTCAACTCCCTGAGGATCGTTATCTCGTTATCTCGACGCCCCACTATAAGAGGAACTACTGGATTAGACCAGCATTGTAAAGCAGAAAAACAGTCATTCTAGTAGTTCCTTACTTCTTGAAACAAGTTAGGAAACACATTATAAAAATTGCAATATTGAGAAGAAACATTTTTATTATAAAATTATTTATATTGTTCAGAATTTTTCGTTCTTCATGTTTTGATTTACAGAAAATTTCAAAAAGTGATCTTTGTTTTTTTTTTTCTTTTTTTTTTCGTATAATGTTTATGATACCGCTTGTACTTGGCAAAGGGAAGTTATTTCCCTGACTAGGCAAAATGGCTCATCGTTCTTATTCATAAAAGTTTTGTGTGTGAACATGAGATCACTATCACAGACATTGTCCTGCTGGTGCAGGGAGTTTAGTTAGCCTGCGCTAGACTTGCACCATTGTCACTGACCTGTCATGTCACGCGACGCGATGTCACGTGTTCACAAATCCAAATATTGACCCGCCATGTTGTTGAAAGGTTTCATGTCAAATTTAAGGAGGTTTACATGGAATCTCATGCCTTTTGTGATAGCTCATGTCGCTTCGACCTACCCAGTGACCATAATGCGTACGTATGTGTTACATCAGATGAAGAATGGACGGTAGCCATATGATTGCGTTAACATGTCAAACCATATTTTTAACATTTCAGAGTTGTTGTTTTTTTCTCAACTCTGATGATACATGATTGATATCACAGGTTAGGCTTTGAATTGCAGCATTTGTGTTTTGTTTGTATGATTTTGAATGCTGCTTTTGAGGAAAAAGTGTAAAATGGCAAGTTTGCTATGTTCATGTTGAGAGTTGATCTCACGTGTTTAGTTAGGGCATTCTATTGATTATGTGTCTCATCTCTGAACTGAGAGGAACAAGTAGCCAATTCTAGCTCTGGTCCTGGGTTCATTACGACTACATATGTACAACATATGGCCTAAATGATTGATATGTTGTTATCCATTTGGGTGTAATATCTTTAATGGGTTTTATACTGTAGTACTCTTACAGAAGCAGAGATTACATAAACAACCCTTCCAGTTGACTGGTTGTTAATAAGCACTGGGGAAGAACATTGCCACTTTATTTGGTCATTTTTTTCACGATGAAATTATAATTTGCTGTTGTAGTGAGATAATTTATGCAAGTTTTTAAATTATTTTTTAAAATTTGTAGTAGGCCTATAGAAGTTTTAAAATAATTTTTAATTTGTAATGTTCAGCCAAAATGTTGGATTTATGTTCCTACATGTATCTCCATATTTTGTTTTTTTCTCTGTTCTTTTTTTATTTTTTTGAGACTGGGATTCTGTGTTGTTCTTAGCAAAATGGAAATGGTAAAAAAAAAAAAAAAAGCCAGTGCTTTTGCCAGAGAATGGTGTTCGTTACAGAGAAAAAAAAATTTAAAAAATAAGCAGTTGAGTTAGTCTTGAATATGTCAATTGTCAGTAAGAAGCCAGTAGGAGCCTCAGAATTTCCAAGGTGATGTAAAAATATCCATTTGTGTTTTATGGAGAGTCTATTCTACCATATGCATGCATGAGATTATGATACCAGTCTCCAAGTTATCTGTCACACTTTTTGGAAGAAGATGCCGATGCAAAACTAGGATCTGATTGAGCAAGTTCTTGACTTTTGTAGTTTGCAGGTGTGTACAATATGAAAATGGAAAAAAAAAATCTGCACTGTTTGTCTGTCAGTGAAAAGATTTCTTGCTAGACTAGATGTATCACATGTGAGGATACACATACACTGACTCGACAGTTTTTTTGTTTTTTTTTTTTGCTAGAGCAATTTGACCTGGAGTTCCAGTTTTCCATTCACAGTACATCTAGGCGTACATTCTGTATGTACTGTAGTAATTTATAGAATCTGAGTGCATTTATTTAGGTTAATAACTTACACAGAGCCCATCTATGCAGTTCTGCCTATGTTTTTTGTTTTTTTTTGTGTATTTTTTTTTTGTTTGTTCTAATTTGGTGAATAATTTTATCTCGTTAGTTTCTTTAAAATAGGAGAAAATTGGCTCAGTCATTTACCTCAGTTTTTTACATCGCGTTATATGATTGTTATAATATGTTACATTGTGTTGAGGTTTTGCTACAAACTGTAACACATTGTCCTAAACTCTGGGTATGTTTGCAACAAACGTTCTTCCTTCAGTGCTTACACAAATGTTCTCTTGATTTATTCAGCAGGAGTGCGATGCAATTCTTGTTGTGATCTTATTTGGACGGACCCATGTCTTGTTTTAGAATTACAGTTTCCAATTCCAGTAAGCTTCTCTCTCTCTATCAATAAAATTTATAATTGAAAACCTATTTACCTTTTTGATTTGTTTACGTTTTGTCCAACACATGCATTATGACTGTTTCATAAAACAATATCACACCAACTCTTTGACTTCTTCTACACCTGAGAGATCTGGGAGTTAACTGGGTAGGACTGAGTCCCTTGGACAGAGACTAGTTACATGTATGTAGGTCTGGCACCCAGGGCAAATGAGTCAGAAGTTGCACAAGGCAATTTCAAGTTACAGCCCTTTTTAACTACATGTATTTTCCAACTGAGATACCAAAATCTTTTATTTGCTTTCCACAAAAAGAAAAATTCAACCTTTTCTAATTTGAAAAAAAAAAAAAAAAAGGGCATCCGAGTCGGAAGATACAGTAATTAAAATCAGATGTATTTAGAGTGATTGCCCAGTGCGACTTCTGACTTATTTGCCCAGGGTGCAAGGCATAGATCTATCATGCACAGCTATGTATGTTGATTTGTAGGCCTACAGTTTGTTATTTATCAGTCAAAGAGTCTCATTGTCATGTAGGCCCTACATGTGTACAGTACATTAGTTTCTCTTGTATCCGAGCTATCATTAAGAAAGATAACTCACTCCTCTAAAAAAAAAAAAAAAAAGTGCAAACACAATTCCATGAGTTGTCTCCCCTCCTCATGCTATTAATATTAGATTAATCAATTCCATGACCATGGCCTCACAATAATGTTCATCATGATCAATGTACTGACCTGAAACTTCTCTCTTAATCTATTAATTACTTAACAGGGCAGCTTTGTAAAGCTTTCATTTTTGTTTATCAACAGACTACTGGTACAAATCATACAATGGTTTGCAGGCCACAACGTCACTATGTTTTGCAATAGTAATAGAAGAGAATCCACAGCCTTTGTTGATTTTTAAAAATACCTGTAATTTATATGCTGTAGATCAAAACGATACTGCCCTGTGACTTAAAGTGCATGGCAAGCGTGTGCCTCCATGTTGGTATTTTGGATGATTTAATTCAATGTTTCTCAAAGACAATGTGTTTGGTATTTTGGATGCTCCATGAGCAGAAAGGAAAAAAACAATGTGTTATTTACATGAATGTTATTATCACCTTTTTAGAATAACGTTAAAACAAAAAGATCTTTGGGAATTTATATATGTAGAAACACAATAATTTTGTGCGCCAATTTTCAGCAGTTTTTGAGTCCTTAAGCCTTTTATGGGTTTTGTTGTAGCTATATAGTTTTTATAGTTTAGAAGTGTGTGTACCTTATTTGACAAACTGTGCAATGCAAACATTCTTAACTTCTCCAGTTTCTGTGTGAATGAGACGCGATAACCATGCTCAGCAAAAGCTAACAAAACCTCACCTCCTCATCATTTTGTTTCGTCACACACAGTGACAGACAAAACCTCCTCACCAGTCATAAACGCATTCCCATCACATTTTCAAACAATTACAAGAAAGAAAAATAAAAACAAGACAAAGCCAATGGAATCTCTGGAAAAATGATGTTTTTTTTTTTTTTGTCGTTTAATTTATTTACAGTTACAAATGTGGTATCAGCCGTCCTTGTTCAACACGGGTTGAAAGGAACGATCCATACATGACATACACTTCATGGCGGGTCCTGGCTCAAAACAAAATGTCTGTTTCCCAGAATTAAGATTCTTTCTTTAAGGTAATTTTTAAAAAAAATACAGAGCTCATCCAAAAATACAGTCTGGTGATGTACATGTGCTAATACTGGCATCAAATAAGAACTTTTCTTACTTAAGAAAAAAATTGTGTTCGGAAATACATGTAATTCTATTTTTTTTTTTTTTTTTTCAACACTACCTGAGCAGCTCTTCTTTTTGAAAATATGGATGTTTACCCTCACAAAGACAGGCCGGTTGCAAATATCATGGACAAAATGTACATGTGTATCAAAAGCCTGACATTTGAACAAATACATCAGGTAGGGTATTACTATTACTAACGGTACCAAAAATCTGACTTCTATCTAGAAAAACTGTAATGTACGTGATGTAATTAAATTAAATTACACCAATTTCCTGCAAAGTCCACAGTTTTAAAAATTTCATTAATGTAAACTGTTCACAAACTGAAAACGTCCTTACTCTCAGAAAAAATTCCATTTCATTATACATGACGCGACACAAAGACTTTCTCAAACTGGCACTAGGAAACCATCGCTGCAACGTGGGCATACATAATAAGTTGGGGAGTTATAAACCTATCCTTTACTACCAACACTGAGTACTGGACTAGTAACACAGTGTTATCTTGGGCTTTGAATAATCAACATTTTCAAACTTCGCCCTTCGAGCAATAACACTCAGAGAGCAAAAATTCTACCGACTTTTGTTATCCACATGGATGATGATGTTGTTAGTCAGTTGTTTATTTTTTCTCACAAAGAGCCAAGGACCCGTAAACAAGAACATGGCATGACAACACAATGGATGATGACACATGACATCAGATGACACATGGACTGCATAATTTGTGTACAACGGATGGACTGCTCTGGTCCTAATGTAGTCCTATCGTGATTTGCAGGGGGGGAGGGAAGGGGAGAGAACGTGATGCAATGGTCCTGATCACCTCTGAGTTCTGATCACTGGAGTCTATGATGAGGAAGATGACGATGGTGACGATGATAAGATTACAACTGATGAAGTTGCTGGCAAAAAATCATTGATGACGATATACAGGTGGTCGAACTGAGACATGTACACATGACAAGAAAACAACAGCGGAAAAAAACAAAAACAAAAACACCTTAGTAACCATTTCCATCACATGACAGGGGTCATAGTTCAATCAATATAATAATAATGTTTCATGGAGACAAGTCATGCATTAGCAGTTACTATGTACAAAAAGATGATACCTTGCGCTCCACATTAACCCTCCGTGCTGGTGCATGTAGTCTACGACACTTGCAAACTCAATAACATACTCCCCACCCACTCGAAACATCAACTCTGCGGCCAATGGAAAACAGGGACAGGACAATCTAGGGAACAAATCTACTATTATCAAATAGTGGGGTCTAAAAATCGAACAGAATCTTACAGTTGAATTTGTTTCTTTTTTTTTTGTTTTTAAAGCTTTTAGTCTGAGAGGGACTTATAAATAAATGTGTTCAAGATGGTCAAAACCACAAAGAAATATTGACGTCCAACTCTATACATCATGTATATTACGCACGGCACTGGTGTTTGATTTTTCCTAGAGACACCAAAACAGAAATGTGTTTGAAAAACAATTTTCAGCCACTGGGAAAAGAACAGTAGGAAAAAAAAAAAAAAAAACCCTGTAAGTTTTAAAACCACTATTTGAAAAAAAATCAGGCACTTCCTGGAGATTGAAAACATCATATATACTATCACAGAGAGGTCTAGCGTTATTACAGTGGATATCAATTTGATATAAGTTAATATAAGATCTGGGGAGTCTATGCAGATGTCAGTTCCGAGTCATTTGCAAATCATGTGAACAGCAATTTCTCAAGGGCAGCTTCAGAATTCTACAACTGATCATCTAAAAAGTCAATTGGCAATGCAAGGCTTTTATTTTCCAATATCTTAAATTATCAATCTCTTTACGTAACATTCAAGAAGTTGCATATTAAAAAAAAAAAAAAAACAGCAAAGACAAAACTAAAGGTATCCCATTATTTTATTTTAAATAAAAACAACAACAACCACGACAACAACAAAAAAAAAAAACCCACATCAACAATAAACTGCCACCTTTTATACATTTGTTTTTAACAATAGTAGCAAAACAGGTTGGCCATTCTAACTTCCAGGTGAAAGCATGACATTAGGAGATAAAATTCACAACAGACATGTAGGACATAGTTTAGAGTGGCATTCCTTCACTCAGTGGAAGTTATGTGTACACACTGCGAGCGACCCGGGTACACGATGGTGTACAATCTAGGAAACAGCATGGAAATTACAGGCTTTAACTGTGAGGAGAGGGGGAGGGTGGGGTGCGGGGGTGGGGGCACATTACAGGGACAGGAGCTTCGACATGATGATGTGTTAATGAATTCAGCACACTGCGCTGGTATCGATATCTTATTATTATCTACATTGGTAAACATGAGGATGGGGGGTGACGTAGGGCAAGCGCAGAAGGTTTGGAGAGTATGGTTCAACTTCATCATGAATGATTGCATTTGCATCGACCTCCTCACCATCCCCAAGTGTCGGCTGGAGGTGAACAGACATGCTGGGAAAAATTAACCACTTGGATATAAAAAAAAAAAAGAAAAAGAAAAACAGAAACAACCGGATCTTTTATCATATCTTTTATCTTTGGAACTTTGAATGTTCGACGTTTTGGTGCCAAAGGTCAGAGGTTAAAATCCACTATAAATAAAGGTCACATTTGTCAAAATACAAACATGTTTACAGCAAATTCTTGCCTGGGAGTATGGGAGGGGTTGGGGGGCCAGCGAGGGTGTGGAGAGAGGAGGGTGCGCTGACTGGAGCCAAGAAATGAATGCATCACTAAGCAATGACATTGGAATGATACTTTACATCATCTTTTTTTTTTTTTTTTCTTCTTTTTTTTTTTTCCTTCATAATTTTTCTTTTCTCTTGGAGAAAAAAAAACAACAACAACAAAACAACACACACACACACACATATAAAAAAAAAAACAACCCATAGTTCACATACATGTGTATAAAAATACTTCAGATTGGACCTGCAGGATTTGGTGAACTAAAATTTCAACTACAAAGCAAACTGGGGACTTTTGATAGGAACTGGTTGACTTTTTTGGGTCATATTTTGGCCTGTCAGTTTAGAGGATGAACGAAGACATTCCCTCCACGATATTCTGGAAAACAATCATAATGTGAACTTTGAAAACTACAAAAAGTGGACCATGTCATTATGATTTTTTTGCGGCAATTCAGATTTACTGAAACAACCGTGGATTAAAAAAAAAAAAAAAAAATTCCTGTGGACTTTCAGGTTTTTCTCACGTGATAACATTTGAGCAAACTCCTGAGAATGGGAGTTCTAGTTTAAAACAAAACAAAAATAACAAACAATAAATCCAGCAGCAACTCAACGTTGCATTCATGTGTTTCTTTAGCAACCTCAAAACCGGTCAACCAATGGGGGAAATGACAAGGACACAAAATGAGCAAGGAACCGGTCGTATTTTACACTCTCAGCTCGGCACTTCCTGCCAGCTCAAAGCCTGGGTCACAAATGACATGGATAAAGTTTAGAGCCGGACTTTCAAGATGGACATGTATATGATCTGTCTGACACTTCACAAGCAGCTGTGACAGAGTGTGCAAGACAGCTGCCATATATATTCTACATCTGACACCTCTAACCCTGTCTCCGAATGTTTCTTCTTAACAGAAACAAGTTCACTGCTGACATAAAAACTACAGGATGCCGAGTCAAGCCTACTACCTCCACACTGGTGATGTACGCACTCACTACAACATGATCTTAGGTCCAGCACTTTTACTTCTACAGGTCTGACTCGTAAGACAAAAATTCCACAGCTGTGGGAGATACAGTGAGTGATTTGGGACTAGGTGGGGACAATCCCCGACCCATTTCCACACAAAGCATCCTCAGGTTGGAAGCTAGTGATGGTGACATTTCATTCCTAGCGTAGAACCAACCCCCTGCTAACTAAAGCAACTTTCCAGTAACATCTGATAACAAGACTACTATCACAAGGACAAGCTGGTCATTAGATGACTGGGTCAAACTTCTTACGGCCTGTATCAGATCTACAAACTACTGAACATTTCAGGCTAATATTCCAACTTGCTACTTTGCCGAGGTGCCCTACGCTGTTCAACGTGACTCTGGCTGTATGTGAGTCTGTGAGCTGAGCAGATTTGGGTACAACATCTACAAATGTCTGGGTAGTCTCACCATATAGCATTGCAACACAGGACAATCATTTACATTGAATTTCAATTCATTATAACCACACATTCTGCATACATTATTACATTATTCCTTTACTCCTGGCAGCATAACTATTACACTCACATCAAGTAAACATCTCTTTTTGTATGGGCATAGCAAACATCCAATTGTTACATTAATTCGTTCTTCATGGGAAAAAAAAAACAAACAAACAACCATATAAATGTCTGGCAAAATATGAAACAAAAAAAATCATACTGACAAATTTCTTGGCCCACATTTGTCTCCGAGCTGTGGCCAGCCATGTTCAATCAGTGCTGTTGTCTAACTGTTGTACTAATTACCTGCCTTGGGGAATGGCTGGATCGTACCGTTAAAAAAACAACACACTGCACTAGTCCCAGACCCAGACTGAGGCCTCCGTCCTACATACAAACATCCAGCCAGACAACCCTTCCCTGGTCTCGACAATCTACAGTCAGTGCAACTAACTCATCCAAAAAAAAAAACCCAAAACAACAGAGCTCCAGATCTAGGGGTCATCTCGCTTCAACTCGCCAGTCAGCAAATGACAGAGCGAGCCAGCCAATGAGAGAAAGAACCTGAGCATTGCACAGATGACAACAGAGCAGAACACGCACAAATAGTAGCTGCAGATTTATGGAGGAGAATTCTGTCCCCACTATCCTCGTTCTTGGCAGTCCTGCCTGAAAGCATTCACTACACTGGATTCATCCCTCTCTTTTTATGATTGTTTCTGAACTTTGACCAGGATTTTCTCTCTGGCTGTATGTACATTATAACTCTTCAGCAGCTTTGCAATGATAGGAATTGCATGTGCAAAGACAATAGTAAAAAATTGTAATTTAGTACAATCGTAAAATTACCTACAAATTCTGAGCTCACAAAGACCAGTTTGTGGAGTTTACCACTTAGGGGGAGGAAAGAGAGCTGACTTGTAATCCACCAAGTTATGCTATGATCTACACTCCTGTTGTCGACGGAGAGTCAGGAAGACAAGACTAGCTGAGATGATATCCTGTACTCCAGCCACTTGGGGACCTAACATTACAGCCGACCGCTGGGTAGCACTACGTGTTAGACACACTGATTTTACTCCCTTGGCACAGCACACAAACAACGCTGAGACCGAGAGGCCCTAGGACTAGGACTGAGGGCAGGAACAGGGGAGAGAAGAAGACAAGTGATAACAGCAGTTTAGTTATGTTCCAGTTATGTCCCCTGCCCTGGGCCACTCGCCGCCCTCAGTCGCTGTCACATTGCACGCACTGGCAGATTTAATTCAGTCCAATCCTAAATCTTCTAACACAACAAAAAAGTGGAGATAACACAACACCTGACCCACACAAACCGACACATTTACCAACAAACAAAAAAAAACAAAAAACAATCAACCAAACAGCTGTCTCGCTACAGAAAACAGGACCAAACCAAACAAACACAATACAAACTCTAGACAAACACATCTCGCCGGTCAAGAGTTCTTTAGATCTGTGAATATTCATGCTAGCGTCCTAGACACGAGATCCACAAGGGGGCACCATAGCTTTTCATTCGCTGCATCTAGTTAGATGAAGGTCACTGGGCCGGCTGAAAGCCTGCAATAGAAAACCAAATAGCAAGGAATTTAGCTTCATGCAGAGAGAAGCAGAACAACAGGACTGAGGCGTATCTTCACAACAGCATCAGGGTAAGTCATTCCTTAAGTATGGTAGGTCAGTGCCTTAAAGATTAAAATCAGAAAAATTTGCAATCAACACACAAGATGACTTTCCTATTGAAATATACAGTATATCTATTTCCTAGCCTGTCACCAGGGATGTCAATATGTCCACACATGAAAAAGTGGGAAAAATACCTGGTATATTCTTTAGCAAACACATAAAATTGAAGTACCTCAATGGCAAAATAAATAATACTGGATTTGGGGCCAACAGAGAAATTACTGACAGCTTAAAAGTAGGAAATCTATTAACGTAGGGAAATTTGACATCCCTGCCTCACTATCGTTTAGCTCTAGTTCTACTACTATATTTCACTGTCTCTCTCACTCTGAAAATTTCAATCGAGCTGGAATTTTCTTGCTGTCAGAAAATGTTTGTCAATCCAGGATTTTAACTGTTTCTAAATTCTTATTCAAAGTGATTTACTTTCATAAACAAATTTAAAAATATGTATTTAATAACATCTTGGACACATCAGCGGAGATAGAAATAAAGACGAAAGGAACAGGATTTTTGCAGAGGCAGGAAGACTGACTGGAGACTGAGGAAAAATTCAGATTGAAATTAAACAAGTTGATTACTAAAATTGAAAAACTAGTAAGGCAGTTAGGAACTTCAATGTTGTTGACTTTGTCATGGTTAAAAAAAAATAAGAGAAACATTTTAGATGTCTTTTAGATGTCAGTTTTTCACCTACATCTCGTCATGGTACAACTAGTGTCTCTAAGCCAGGTGAAAGATTTTAAACTCTTGACATATGAGGTGGCCGTGAACTCCCATGACATGAATGTTGTATGTGCGTATGTTTTGAGCCACCCTGACTGTTGTCCCTATGGATTACTGACGCTGGCAATAAACGAGAAGCGTCTCAGTGAAATTAGGTGCTCGTCATGCTCAGACCATTGGAGAAATCACGAATTTTTTTCAACAGTGATTGAATTTTTTACAAAATATTTTTTTTCTTGCACAAAACGCTTCGATGTCTATCTAAAACTGTATTTCAAATATGCTGAAATATATCTAGTAAATGTCCAAAAGTTGCAGTTTAGTGACATGACAGAACTGAGATTAATATACTTCATCAGCCATTTTCTCAATAAATTCAGCTGAAGAAACAGGTCATGTTCTTGTTTTTAATTGTATCTTAACTTCTACTTAAGATAGAACAAATGTTTTATCACCAACAAGGAAATAACCAGGCTATAGTTGAGTTGAGTTGAGTTGGGGTTTAACGGCACATCAGCACGATAATGGCTATATTGTGCCTAACATGGTGAGTACATTAACACGGTAATAATGAGTAACATGTTTTATGAGTTATAATGGATAACGAATTATATATAGAAATTTGGGATACCAAAAATGTATAACAATATCAAGAAATTGATGTGTATGCAGTTTTGCGGCGACCCAGGGGGTCGTCGCGTTCCTGTC
>JBCAUA010030995.1:0-12304 GCA_038406235.1 Peronia verruculata
GGGTGGAAGAGAAACAAAACCAGGTGGAAATCATTCTCAGAATAGATGTAGCAACGAGAGGGGAAAAAGGGGGCGGGGGGACGATAACGATAGTGTGGAAAAGGAGACAAGTTAATGATGAGAAAGATAAAAGGTCTGGCTATCTAAAATTGTCTTAAAAGTAAAGATGACAGCCTATCAGCGAGTTATCAAATACAGCAAAAGAAGCAGATTTAATAGCAGTATGCAAAATTCGATATCTTAGAAACAGTAAGTTGATTTCACTAGCCAAAATTTTAACAATTTTATTTTAAACAATGTCTGATTATGATGACAGAAAAACGGAAATAAGAGATGATTGTGTGTGCGACGTTTAACAGTTGAAGCTCTGAAATGTTTATTTGAACTGCCAAACTTCAGGTCTCGTTTTCCCACATTCAAATGTTGGGAATCTCAAAATTCGCAAGCTGGGAATCTTATTTTAAATGAAAACAGATGACCAGAATGTCATAATTTTGCAGGCATCACGCTGAGCGAACGTAAATTTAGAATAAACGCTAGATATACACAGTCTAGATTTAGCACCTGATATTTTCGAAATTCCCTGCGTCGGATTTCAGCGGCTTTCAGGCTGTGCTGTATAATTATATCTTTGGGCCTTTCTGGAGATATAAACAGATGTTGACATATGAGAGGCAGGAAATAAGTCAGATGAGCTGTAATTGCCCCAACGATTGTTAAATTATGGAGAATGAATAAGCCAGAGAGAATCATCTTCAAGTGGCATCATTGAGTCTGCGGTATCTTCTTTCATTGATTGCCTCCTACTTGAATATAAAAGTATGTTTCTCGGCGCAGGAAGTTGAAGAAATCTGATGTTTCCAGCCATTGTCATAATATTGAAAGAGAAGACGAGAATCAAATTGCGAGCATTCTTTGAAAGTGGCTTAATACAGTAAATCATATGGAATTCTAGTGCAAAAACAGGATTTGAGCACAAAAAAAGATATGCAGGTGAGCGTGGAAGAAATACGACAGCTGGAAAAAAGCGAAACTGTGCATCGCTCTTGTTTAGTTCACCGCTATGTTGTATCGATTAATGGATGTTTCAGACTGCGATGTATATTCTGCATAATTTATTTATTTCGTTATTTGCTTGAAACGTTTTGTTTTGTTTTTTCATTTCTTTGAGGGAAAGTGATTGACAAGCTTGAAGCAATATCTCATAAACATATGCTGCCCTCTTGTTTAAAGATAGCCAATGACAGCTGATCGTATCTGGCGACAACAGAAGAAGAAAAAGAAAAAGAAGAAGAAAAAGAAAAAGGAGGAGGAGGAGAACGGTTATGGTCTCGGTAAGTCTTTCAGCCTCCTGAGGATGGTTATGTCGGAAGAAGAAGAAAAAGAAGAAGAAAAAGAAAAAGAAGAAGAAGAAGAAGAAGAAGAAAAAGAAGAAGAAGAAGAAGAAGAAAAAGAAGAAGAAGAAGAAGAAGAAGAAGAAGAAAGCTGTATGCTCAAATACGAAAGATAAAATACATCAGTGCCACTAAATAGGTCATATTCGACTAAGCAAAACCTTGGAAATCCCAGCCTAAGTGTTTGTACCCCACTGATAAAAATAGAACATTCATTGATGTTTGTTACCGCTCCACCACGAGATCCGAGAACAATTGTCTCCGGTCCCGTGCATTTTTTATGTTTTTCTATGTCAGTAGTAGTGAACAGTTTGCAGTGTTTGTACCCCCTACTCAAATTAGACGATAATTTCTCACCTGTTCGCTTGATCGGAACTAATCAATTCTCGAATCTGAATTTTATACTTTGTTTGTTTGTTTGTTTGTTGGTTGGTTGGTTTTCTATTTGTTTGTAGGGATGACAGTCCAAATACAGAAATGAAAATCGCCACCTTCACAATCTTTGCTATGCACCATTACAGCCAGCACCACATTTAACCTTGACCAATGCCATCACCACTAACTGCAACCACGGTCTAAATCTTTCCTCCTCCCCCCCCCCCCCCACATCTCTCCACCAAACCACTGTTGCTACTACTTACCTCGACCAGAGATATCTCTTTGCTCACGGGGTGAAGTTACTCAGCACGCGAGGCTAGAACAAGGGGAGATACTGTCTAGTACAATCTGAGTCTGTTGCGCTCACTTTCCAACCGTGGCAGTTCTCAAAACTCAATCTATCTACTCCCTCCCCCCTCCTCTTCTCTCCATCCCTAATCTGGAATTGTTCGGAGGTTGAATTTACATTGTGGTTTTTGTGAGCTTTTCAACCTCCTGTAGGGGTGGTTATCTCAGCTGTCCACAACCGTGGTCAAAAAATAAATAACACCATTGTTATGTCACTACTTACTAGTAGTAGTAAAACATACTCGTGGTAGGGGGGGGGGGATTATTTACATGAAAATTTTCTAACTCAACAATTCAGTCGACAAAGGCAACATTCTGAAACGCTGAAGTTCGCAGTTCTTATCTAAGTTTCTTAATCAAAGTTCAGATAATGTCTTGATGATGTTCTTGTTGTTGTTGGTGCTGTTCCTGCTGTTGTTGTTGTTGTTGTTTTCTCTCTCCCCATTTTCTTAAAGGTTGGTATGTAAGGGTTGGGGACTCAATTGTCTCAGTGAAAGCTGTAGTTTTCCATTTCTACATCGCCCTAGACGATAACAGGATAAAAGAGCAGCGTCAGCTTAGATGGGTGGTTATCTCTTCCATATTTCTGTTCTTTTTCTTCTTCCTCTTTTTTTTTTTTTCTTTCTAATTTTTATATAGTAGCACAGGAAACAGCAAAACAGATGTAAGATATTTCACATCCTGTTTGCTTAGCGAGAGAGACAAGAAATAAAATAAAAGGAAATCTCTTGTTAGACATACATTGAATAGATTTAATTTTGCATTTAAAACACACACACACACACACACACACACACACACACACACACACAAGAATGTGAACGCAAACACACACACACACAAACTCATTCGCACACATACACACACACAGACATACCACTTCTCGTAGGGAGGAAGAACAACCAAAGAACAACGGCTCCATGTTTGTTTACTGACACTTTCTATCTCCATTTGCAGGAGAGCAGGCACAGGAAACATGCCAGGTGCGTGACACAACTGCAGGCCATGGAGATTGATGAAAACAGCGATGATGACGAATCCTCACAGCCAAAGATAAGTGTCGGTTGCCCACCAGATGGTGAAGGTGATACCGGTAAAATCCACTCCAACGTCGTCCGAGATAATTCAGATCGTTTGCTGGATAACACCATGGCTGATGTGAATATCGGTCATGATACCAATAAAAATATTGTGAAACCCAGAACCATAAAATTCCGAACCAGAGACAATGAAATTTTGGCCGACGATGCAAAAAATCTGGACTATTCCACATATCCGGTAATTATCAGTCGTCTAAGTCCCACCAGCGAAGACAGCGATGAAAGTTGTGATGATCTCATGGAAAGATATATGACCCCTCCTGATGATCTTGACCTCATGTCGGAGCAAAGGTCAGATCTGGGATTTAATGCGACAGGGGTCCACAGTGAGTTTCAGGCGGTAACGGAGCTCAAAGCGCAGCAACCTACGTCCATTATCGTAACGGTAAGACAAAAACTGGGCAACGTTACAGATTCTCCTCCAGGCTTGAGTAACTTTCGATCGGATCTCGGCAACGCTTGGGAGGGGGCCAGTCCGCCAATCGACCCAACCTCGTTATCTGACAGCGATGGCCAGTCAGGAATGAGAATACCTGTGGGAAACTATGGAAGTACCGCCAGGAGTTATGGTTCTTGTACCTCTACCCTTGGAAGTGATTGCTTTGGTAAGAGTACAGAGAGTGAAAATGAAAGGTCCGCACAGGTGTTTGGAGCTATGGTGGGGCCAAGTCAGCTGGGCTTACCTGCCAAAACCGAGCTTCCCTACCCCTCCTCATCCCCTTCCCTATCCCCTCTGTCTATAACTCATCCCCAGTTCTCATCATCTCCTGACGCCGGAACTGATCTTCCCTCTATTTCCTTTACCACCTCGGTTTTCCCACCACTGGCAGCTGCTAATGAACGTTCAGCTTCACCGATCTCTCACTTTCACTGCTCACGCTCCACCCCATTACTACAAGGCCCCGTGGCTTCTTATGCTCTTCAACACACCACCACCACCACCACCACCACCACCGCCGCCATCATCACTAGCACCACAAAAAAACGCAGCGATTCATCATTCACAAGCATTGCACCAGCAACAGACTCACCGTTCTCCGAGCTTTCACCGAGTCCTGAGCTTTCAATTCGCTCACCTGGTTTAAATTTAGACACCGTTCCGTCATCTTGCGCACCGGCAACTACCGCCGCTTCTACAGCATGTACATCCCTGCTACTGTCAGTTGACAAAGAACAAGGTACAGATACAGTCGTCGTTGCTAGCGCATTTGTCAATACTGAGAGTCAGAACTTGAATACCCAAGGTCATGACTGGCAGACTGACCCCGTAACTGACCACTCGGACGGTGCAGGAGAAACCAGAACTGTCAGCCGTGCAGGACAGCAGTGGAATGTGAACGTTTCCAGTGGGACAGATAATGCCAGTGTAAATACAAACTCATCTTGCGAGGCCGGCGCTGGCTCGGTGAAGGGGCTGGAAGAAGTTTGTTGCATTGCTGTAGGAGCCAGAGGACACGAGAGTTACTCGACAGTATCACATAACGAGCTGAATAGCGAGGGCTTTGTGCTTGTAGAAAATAAGGAAAAACAAACGGTTACCCTGATAACAGAGGCTGAAGAAGAGAGAAAGACTTTATCAGTTATTGAGGAGAGTGGAGTAAAAAATGTAACAGTTACGGTTATCAAAGAGGAGAAAGAAACGTTAGTGAGGTCGGAGAAGGTTGAAGAGGGGAGACTACATTTGCCGTGTGTGGCGAGTGGCGAAAAGTCGCGGCAGTTTGAACACCGCGGCGGGAAGGGACAGTCTGGTCTCTCGCTTAGGACTAGCGAGCCTTTCTACTCGGCAGCCAGCGCAGGCGGCAGTAGGGGATCAATCCAGGCAGTGGTAGATCTAGAGAGCGGCACACTCCAGCCGCTTGTTGCTTGCCCGATATCAGATCGGTACGCGCGCGGTTCGAACCCGGCTGATAAAGCCGATCTCGCTAGCGGAGGAGTAGCTGTTGTAAGTGTCGGGGCGAGCCGCTCCCTTCAGTGCAGTGAGGGGAATAACAACACCCGCTCTAACAATGGGAACACACCCAGTGTAGAAGTTATCGCGGGGCCTGTAGTACAATTGTGTTCATTCAAAAAGGAGTTAGTATCGTACAGTGCCGCACTCTCAGCACCTGAATCACCGACAGTTGTGGTGTTTGATAAAGCGGACAGTGAAAACGTGAGTAGAACATGTGGTGGTGAGCAAATAGTGAGAAGTGCTGGACCGGCCGGTGTGAGTGCAGATAGAGAGGCCGTCAGTTCCAGACATATTTATAGCACAGACGTCATAGAAAATGTAACCTATTGCACATGTGAAGTGCTGTGTGATTGCATTGTATCTGGAGGTCATACGTGCCGGACACAAAGACTTTCATCTGACCAGTCTAGTGGACAACAACTGATAACTGCTCCGGCCAGCGGCGGCTGTCAGCGGCAGGCTAAGACTGGTGAGGTAGTGACCACAAACTTTTCACCATTACAGGTACCAAGCTGCCGCTCAGGAATATCGCAACGATCACTCGCTTCTTCTGGTCTTTCTCAGCCCCTCAGTCAGCGCTCGCTAGGATATGTAAGCGATGGGATCCACGAGTGCTCATTAACTTGTGAAGGATTACATTCTGGATTGGATAGCACCGAGAACAGTCTTCACGGGGGAATTGCGTACGGTAAGTGCTTATTTTCTTCTCAAACTACACGAATTTCCTAAACTGTAGAATAACTTGGAAGATGTTATGAGCATCAGGCCGAGATATCGTCGCGCTTATTTGCCTGGAAGTCGCTAGACAAACAAAACACCGAGTGTTGATTTATCATACAAGCATCAGCAATCATTTAGCCTATTTAGTCTGAGCGTTAAATTAATGGCTTGCACTAGATCCACATAATGTAGAGTTTACATTCGTCTTACCTGGTGAAGTGGTGCTATTGTGTATTAGACGGGGTGAAACGAAATTTAATGAGCAAGGTGATTGATGTAGGGTAAGGTGGGCGCTCGTATCAATTTTGTTATGCTATCTTTTCTCGTTGTTTACTTTTTTTTTTTAATTTTTATTTTTACTTTGGAAATTGACGCCTATCAAATTTATCATAACCGGTGTAAAAATCTCTCAGATTGTAATTGAATATTGCTATGTAATAATAATAAATGTAAATATTATTTTGGGAAGGCATCCTGCAGATACACACATATATATATATATATACATATACACACACATGGGATATTTGAATGTCTAAGAGAGAGGGGAGCGTCATTGGGTTGGGAGCGGGGAGGGGGGATAAGGGAGTGATTATAATAGGATAAGGCTTCAAACTTAGCAGGAAATATAGGATCGGCCCAGTATAAGAGACCCAGTGGAGTTTTGTAACAACCCAGTCAAACGAAACAAAAATCAAATCAAAACAAAACAAAACCGCCAACAACAGGCTGACACACCGGTAGTTTACGATCTACATGTGATGATAAATTATGCGGGCCTGATTGCCCATATAATTAGATAGTAGTGTTTATAATTAGTGTGCAAATTGCTGCAGGTATTTTATGCCCTCGCTAATGTTGGCTCGAACAGAGTAACAATTAGCTCATGGCATACAATGGAGATTCGTGTACTATAACACAGGTCTTTAAACAAACAAAATCCAGGAAAAACATACTTTAGGACTGAGTGTAGAATTATTTCACTCTTCTCTTTTACTAATCAGATTACCATGGTAGTTCAGTCAAATAGATATCGGAGTGTCTATCTGGGCCTAGTATTGCAATAAGGAAGCATAGAGGCAAATAAAAAAGTTGCACCACATAGTAAAGGCGAAATAATTTTGTATTGGCTCGCACATGGGAGCGTCTGTTCGCAGTTATTGGGGGCGGGGGGTGGGGGGGGGGGTCACCTGGATACAGTAACTATTTTACGCAGGGACAGAGAGAAAGAGGTGCATCAATAAGCCCAAATAGACCCCAGGTCTCCAGTTTATTCTGTTTGCTGTTTCGTGCCAAATTATGAAGTCATTTCACATAATGCAAATAAAATGAATACATGGGAAAATCTCCTGTGAGGAAGAGGAATGGAAATATCAATCAGAAAAAAAAAAAAAAAGATATCTCGTGTGAAGAGATAATCAAGGGACAAAGGATCACGGCCTTCTTTTACAATCTTATAGATCGTTATATAAATAGTGATAGGGCCTACTCTAGTCTCCTACACCTTGGGTTTAACTGTCAGAGAGTTGGCTCCCCTTTTCAATCTTTTATTACCTTTCGAAACCTGGATATGCACACCATACAGTTTTACTCTCCAAAAGTCAGTCACAGAGCAACTATCGAATAGCACTTTACATTTTTTTTTCTTTTCATCAATTCCTCTAACACTCCTGAGAATCAGAGGTTTGTTTGTTTGTTTGTTGTCTCTCTCTTAAATTTTGCGAATGATACTTATAAAATATACATGTAGTAGTAATGACTTGGAGAATAGACCTGATAAATCTAAATCCTGTAGTTTACATTACCCGTGTGATTTTCCCGGCTTGAGAGAGTTAAGGATGATATGTGTTTGTCATTTCTAACCACTCATCTCCATTACGTATCCAACGAATTAGTTTTTTAGGCAATTACATGTATAATTCACAAGTACCGGTAATAGAATAGCAAAACTCAGCCCCAACTGAGAAGTGACCTATGATTAACTTCCGTGTTCAGAGTGAAAATTGGAATTTTCAATGACGGGGAACAAAATTTAATGAGTAAGGGAACATTATGGGGCAGTAACATTGTGGAAATAAATAAGGGCAAGAACGACAGAATATATTAAGAATCAGGAATGTCGAAGATATTCTGATATTACAACA
Source organism: Peronia verruculata (assembly GCA_038406235.1). Taxonomy (NCBI): domain Eukaryota; kingdom Metazoa; phylum Mollusca; class Gastropoda; order Systellommatophora; family Onchidiidae; genus Peronia; species Peronia verruculata. Next base: position 8,036 of record JBCAUA010030995.1, read on the forward strand.
GTCTGTTTAACTTTAGACAATCATGTCCGTGCGTGCAAAGCAATCCACCCCAACCCTGGAAGTGTCGAAACGTTAATACTGGTCAATCATCAAGGCTTTGATATGGAAATGGAGAACATACGGTGATATGACATTCATTGAAATCAGGTTAACTTCAAAAACGTTAGCCGACAGTGGTCGGGTTCCTATAAATAAAATTACAAGATGCTGCGTTAACCCCAGACATATCAATGGCTGGTATTGTTCAAGGATGTGCATATCAGGAATTGAGATTCATTATACTGTGCATATTACGAGTTAATGTCCAAGTACCCCCGCCGAGGCCCAGAGTTTATAAGTACAATGTAGGTTCTTTGCTCCCACCTACTGGCGGTGTATGCCTGCAATCGGAGGGATGTCTCCCATCGAGAGCCATCTTCGACATTTCACGGGAGACACAATAACAAGATTACAATGTAACGTTTAAATACCGTGGCGAGTTTTTCACCTGATCGGCCATTCAACACTAAATTCAGTCACGGAATTTCACTTCCCCATCCTTGCACTATCTACTTGTCACATTTATCTGCATTGTCACTCATTTATCAACACAGAAATGTCGAAGAACCTGTCTGATTGAAGATGTGCTTATCGCACTTGGCAGTAGAACCGTTTTTCAAACAATATGCACCTGAGTTTTACGACCAAAGAGAGTAATAATACACATTTCTGCTGTAAGAACAAAGAGAATAAACATGATTATATACATTTCAGTTAAAAAAAAAAAAAGCAACAATATTTGTTTGTTTGTTTGTTTCTGTTGGGGTTTAACGACACATCAGCACGATTACGGTTATATTATGTCAAACACGGCATGATACGTTTAACGTCAAGGAGAAGAGAGGAAAGAAAGCGGGACACAAGATAGGAACAAGAAGAGAGAGAGAGGAGATGTCTCCCTTAGAATGTCGAGGATGGCATTCCATGGGAGACACCTCTCCGATGGCGAGCTTACACCGCCTGCAGGTGGGAGCAGAGAGCCTCCTCATAAACCCCGAGCACCCTTGGGGGAGAGTAACAATATTATGTATTTGAGTTGCAGTAACAAAGAGGGTAGCAATATACACCTGAGTTGCAAAGAGGAAGAGAATAACAGTACATGTATAAGTTACGTTTACAAGTAACGGTAAGTTACATTTACACGTTAAGAAGAAGAGAGGAAAGAAGGCGGGACAGAAGCCAGAAGCAAAGAGAGAAAGAGAGAGAAGAGATGTTTCCCCTGGAATGTAGAGGATGGCTCTCCATGGGAGACACCCCACCGATGGTGGGCTTACACCTCCAGCAGGTGGGAGGGGGGGGGCAGAGAACCTACTTGTAAACCCCTGGCCCCACCGGCGGGCGCACAGATATGTTGGGTAAGAAGTGTAAATAATAATAATTAAAAAAAAAAAAAAAAGATTACGCCTCGTTAACAGATCTGTTAGACACACACAAAGGCAAACTGGATAATAATATTACCACGAGGATAACATATGTAATTGCCTTTTACCATGAATTTCTGGGAAATTTTCATAACATAATTTTCAAGCAAAGGACAAGAAGACAATTTTTTTTTCTTTATACTCTGTCTCTGACAGAGGAAAGTAATATGATTGGTCAAAAACGATCTTCCACTGTTACTCAAAAGGGCTTTGAATAGAAGAACTTTGATCAGCTTTGCCCATACTAAAATGATCTCGAATTTAAAAAAAAAAAAAACTACACAAAAAGGCTCCGAATGATTCAGCTATCCCTCCTTTCCCTGCCCAATCACTCCTTACACGCCCCCCCCCCCTCCCGTCTTTCATGTCCCCGCAGCTCACGCTCCTCTGACTGAGTCTCTCTCCTCTCCAACTGCATTGCAATTTTATTTTATTTTATTTTTATACATGCGTTTTATTGGGTATAATTTTCTTCCTGGTTAAGAGGATGTACATTTATAGAATCGATGTATTATGTAAGCAATTCTCCTCATAGTTAGCTATGTTACAATGTAATTTTATTATTGAATATAGCCCTATTTTTTTTTTTTTTTTTAGAAGGATGTGTATTACATGTACTTAACAATTAAAATAAATTATATAGAGAGATTGTTCATTTTATTTATTTAATTTTTTAAAATCTTAATTTCGGAGGTTTTGAAAAAAAAAAAAAAAAGAAAGAAAACAAAAGGCGGTATTTTCTAAGTACAGGGAACACGTAACACCGGTGTTTTAAAGGGAAGTTTTATAGAAGGTATTTCTGCCATTCAATGACTCATAATGCCCTCAGAGCTCTCAAGTTGAATCCGGTTTCCATGCACGTCTAGTATTTGTATTATATGCATTTAATTAATCCTATGAATGTTACTCAGACTTGTGGAGCGTCAGAATGCCCCTATAAAGACATAGCTGTAATTCATTTTAACCCTAAATGTGTCTATTTCAGAGTGGCGTGTCAGGATCCAATGATAACATAAAATAGACGCTTCACGATGGAAATTGCTATCGGGAGTCTGTCATCTGGGATGACTGAAAAAGCAAACAAACAAATTAAACAAACAAACAAAAACGACACCCCCCCCCAAAAAAAAAAAAAGAAAAAGAAAAAAAAAACACATACACGTATTTCTTTTCTTCTTTGTTTTCACAAAACCATGTATGCCCATTTAGAAACGTATTTCAGGGTTACATATGCTAAAATATATTTAGTATAAAAAAATATATACCTTAGTGATCTGACCTACTTGGGAATAAATGGAAATTAACAAAATTATCCGGCCATTTTCTTACCAGATTCAGCTGCAGCAGCAGGTCACTCCCACTCTCTGTATTTATCATTATCTTGACTTTACCTCAAGGGAGAACAAAGATTTATTTTCACCAGTAAAAAGGAAAATCAAGAGGCTTTAATATTATACGTGTAGCAGTAACTTTATATGTTCTCAAACTGACCTGCACCTGGTTTAATTGTATCGCGCGTCTCAAGTATAACTAGGGTTCAAGTTATGTATAAAAACATGATACAAAAGAACGTGTTATTAAATTTCAAGTGTATATTGTTACTCTCTTTGGTAATATAAATCAAGTGGATGTTATACTTTTCTTTGTTACTACAAGTGAAGTGGATATTTTTATTACTTTTGTTACTACAACTCAAGTGTATACTGATATTCTCTGTTACTACAACAGAAGTGTAGGCCTATATTCCTGTTCTCATTGTTACAATACTCTTAGTGCATATTGTAATCATCTTTGTTACTACATGTATAACTCAAGTGTATATTGCTTTACTCTTTGTTACTACGACTAAAGTGTATAGTTATTCTCATTGTTACTGTAGCGTAAATTATATACAATATGTACATGTATTGTTATTTTGTTTCTTATTACTTGTACATGTACAAGGAAAAGGCATACATTGTCTATACTCTATTTGTTACGACAACTCAAATCTATACAACTCAAGTGTATATTGTTACTCTCTTTGTTACTAAAGCTCAGATTATATACATGTATTGTTACTTTCTTTGTTATTAGAACTCAAACGTATATTGATACTTTGTTCCTACAATTAAAGTGTATACATACTAGACACACTATAGCCACAATCGTGCTGATGTATCGACACAACACACAATACCTCTCTCTCCCTGGCTAAGAGAGACAATAGAACTAGGGTGGAAGCCGTTCTTTCAGTAAGATTTGTCAGACGTTCCCGTGACTGTCAACTGAGTGATAGTTGAAGAGGTCACTTTTGGAGTTAGATCTACTCTTTGAAGGATCTCTCTCAGAAAATGAACCCACAAACGCTTTCTCACGTCTTGCACCAGATAGGTATATATGATCCCAATATAAATTAGAACCAATCTCACACATGTACTTCAATCCTTCCTGTAAACGTCCTTGGCGTCAGTGCACTCTTGATTGGTGAACAGTGCAATGCGAAGGAGATTTGCTATGCATGTAAGTCGAGTACACAAAATACCCTTAATATGCATCAAAACACCAGGTTGTGTATAGGAACAACAAAAACCCGACAAAATACATGTATTATTATGTCAATAGATCCTATCAGGTCCAACGCGGAACATGGAGGGTAACAGAATCATTTAGACTAGCGCGTAGTGTGTACTAGTGAGAAAGTCCACAGCTTAAGGCGTAAGGTGCCAATAAGTCCAGCCCGGAATGTGGGTCAAACATCTATCTATCTATCTATCTATCTATCTATCTATCTATCTATCTATCTATCTATCTATCTATCTATCTATCT
>JBCAUA010031006.1:0-12304 GCA_038406235.1 Peronia verruculata
CTATCTATCTATCTATCTATCTATCAATCATATGTCCGTCTGTGTGTTTTCTCTCTTTCATTCTCTCTCTCTTTGTCTATGTATAGATATATTCTATCTATCTGCTCGCCTGTCTGTCTTCTGTACGTCTATGTATTTGTTTCATGTATCCATTTGTTTGTCTTTCCATCTGTCTATATTATTTTATATTCTCTCCCTCTCCCTCCCTCCCTCTCTCTCTCTCTCTCTCTCTCTTTCTCTCTGTTTTTCTCTCTCTCTGTCTTTCATATCATTGTATTATATTTATCACTATTCCGCTATTTGGTTTCTCTCTCTTTCTCTCTGTTTTTCTCTCTCTCTTTCTTTCATATCATTGTATTATATTTATCACTATTCCGCTATTTTGTTTCTCTCTCTTTCTCTCTCTCTCTCTCTCTCACTCTCTCTCTCTCTCTCTCTCTGTCTTTGGCACTTACAGTCTGTCACTTTGTATTGTTCTCTCGCTATTTGTACTTGTGTATGTTTATCTGTCTGCCTGCTGTCCACACCTGTCCTTCCTTCACATCATCGATATCTGACCTTTGTCTGGTTACCTGTGTACCTCGACTACACTGCTGGGCTCACGGACCTGCATGCCCTTACATACTTAGGTGTGAGTACATTGATGCATATGGATAAGCGCAAACATCTCTCCTATCGATCTATCCACTCACTCTCCCAGCTGTGAGCCCAAACAAGCTGGATCAGGCTCTACAGAAATCCATCATAATCTAACAGTTAGTTATCAGCAGCTGCTGCCTAGCGCAGACAACCGAGAAAGAAGATAACAGAGTTAGGCTGGGGCTTTCGCCACCTGCAGGTGTTAGCAAAGAACCTACTTATATACACCGGGCCCGCGCGGGAACAGAACTTTGACTAGTGTTTGTTTGTTTGTTTCTTCAATCAGCTTGCAGACCCCGTGAATTCAAATGTAAAATATTGACTTAAGAAACGGACTATTTTTGATGAGGTCTTCAACCTGAGAAGATGGTCAAGTTTACTGTAGCAAACTTTACTTCCGGGTTTCACACATACAAGGACTCAAACCACTATCCACACGGGCCATGCCGGACAAAACGTGGCTTATGCAGGAGGTCAAATTTTACAAGAGAGACAAAGTAAAGCAACCAACCAACGAACAAAGTCTCAGTCTGTTAGTCAGGAAACAGATGGTATATGACAGATCCAGTTATGGGATCTTGATCTTTCAGGACATGGACATGAGAGCAAGAACACAAGATACGCCTGACATTGGCAATTCCAATCTGAAGAAATCAAACAAACGAACAAGCAAACAAACAAACAAACAGACAGACAGACAAAAAAAAAATGACCCAGTTCTGCATATGCGATATTCGATCAAAAGGAGGCAGAGGACTGATCTGTAATGATCAGGCAGTTATTGTTTGTTGACGCGTGTTTTATTGAGACGTGACTGAGACAAGACTATGAGATCAAACCACGACATTCACCCCGCAAACATCGGATACATTGAGACGCGAGAATCCGCCATGTTTTTGTTTTTTTTTAAACCAGAAGTACGTTCTAACTAACCAAAGGTCATAGCTTTCGCGTGTGCAGAATATCTCAGAGTCATCAATCCCCCTGTTAAAAAGGAGTGTGTCCCAAAATACACGACAGAATGATATTGACCTTTAGTGACGCGTATTTCTAACTCATAAACCAAAAATTTGGGCATACAATTACCGAGCCCCGCCTCTCAAAAGAGGTGTGCTCGCATTGTACAACTTAAACCTTTTACCACCATAAGACAGCCATTATAAGTTTAAGAAATCGTTTCAAATTACGAGATCTAGCAGCTTCACCCTCCGTATCCCGCTCAAAATTACGCGCAGTCTCTACAGTGATAGGCCTTTTTCGCACTCAGTATTTGACGAATGGCCTCACATTCTTCCTGATATGTCGCATTAATTATTAATACTGCGATCTTCCGTTACTTAGCTCGCCGATCTTCCGTATTTTATCGCTTACTTTACCGCCCAATCTATCACACTGCCCTCTTGTTTCAGAGAACATCAAGCCATTTTAAGTGTGTCTGACAGAACGGCTTTTACTGCTAAAGTTCTGTTTAGACAAAATCGAGATCATAGTTACAGGATACACGGTAGTGAAAATAGTGCAGTCATAGTTGTTGTTATTTTGTTGTTGTTGTTGTTCTTCTTCTTCTTCTTCATCTTCTTCTTCTTCTTCTTCTTCTTCTTCTTTTTTGAAAATGAAGTGATACGGTGAATTGTCATTTATAATTTTATATTATTTATTTGTGCAACAGTCTAAAGGAGATTTATATTGGAATGGAATAGATAGATAGGCGACTGCATTGTATTGAAAAACTTATTTTACCCGAGTACCTTGGATTTGATGGGTCCCTTTTTACGACCGGGAGAGGTCGTTACCTCAAGCTGTTATAGACAGTTCACAGCCATAAATTGTCCGTTTTGTGAGGGGCGTAAGATCTTTGCAGTCTCTTTATCTTCTCATAGCTCTGGGTGCACACACGTCCAACGCTTGCAGTACACAGTTGATGTCCAACATTTGCAGAGATCCGTTAGTTTTGACTCCGTTCAGAAGTTTTTATTGTGTTTTGTTGATCGGTGTACGGTCTTTCGGATCTACTTGTTTACCTATCTATCTACTTCTGTGCACAGACTCTGGTGTTCAGTGCGTGCCAAGGCCTGGTAGTATTACATGTGCCAACATCGTTTCTATCTTAAACGACCTTAGTCTATCCGTTTATTTGTTCATTTGCGAGCAAAATTGAATATAATGATGTAAGATAGAATGAGCTATTAAACGATTGTATAATTGTATAGTATTTTATATTTTCTTTCTATCTGTCTATCTATCTATCTATCTATCTATCTGTCTGTCTGTCTGTCTGTCTGTCTGTCTGTCTGTCTGTCTCTGTCTGTCTGTCTGTCAGTCGGTCGGTCTTTCTGTCTGTGTGGCTTTTTGGTTGTCTATTTATCTATCTATCTGTCTGTCTGTTGGTCTGCCTGCCTGTCAGTCAGTCACACCGTCCGTTCAGTTATTTATCTGTCTGTCTGTCTGTCTATATCCCCCCCGGTCTGGCCATAAATGTGTTTATCTGAACGACCTGACAAACAGAGACAATATCCTGTCTGAGAAAACGATACAAAATGTAGAACTTAGAGAACTAGAGAATGTATAGAAACCACTTACTTGTTGTATATATAGACGTTCAGGACATCGAGTGTTTAGTAATACTCTAAACGGACTGACCGACAGGCAGAAAGACATACGGACAGACAGATAGACAGGCAGGCGGGCAGACAGGCGGACAGACAGACAGACGAACGGGCTGAAGGATATACTGAGCACTGGAAAATGATAGAAGGGAAAGAATTCATGTCGTCTTACAAACTTTGTTTATCCCAGTTATGTCCCTTCGGGTATGTTGTCATGTCGGTAACAATTTTGAAAACAAGAATGACATTGAAAAAGTCCAGTTTTAGCAGTGACGATAGCTGATATCTGTTGATATTACTGACAACGAGCTTAACGTGGTTCAGATTGCGGTTTGGAATTACAGAATATCAGCGAGTTTGCAAATCACTGTTCGTAAGCAGAGGTATATCATTTACCGTCTGTTTGTCTGCCTGTCTGTCTGTCGCGGTGATGTTTCTGTCCTTCAGTTCGTCTGTCTATCTGCCAGCTTCTCTGCGTCTGTATGTCTGTTTACGTTCGTGTTTCATTTCTGCCTCTCTGCTTCCTCTTAGGGCCTCTATTAGGTTGTCTGTTCATAGCCAGAACTCATACGTCTGTCTGTCCGTCCGTCCGTCTGTCTGTTTGTCTGTCTACCTGCCTGTCTGTCCATCCTCATAGCCTGCCAGCTGCCTTGTGTCCAAGTGTCAGTTTGTCTGCATACCCCAGGCATACAAACTGATGTCCCATTGTCAGAGGCGAAATAAGGAGACAGAAAGGGAGGGGGGGGAGGAGGGAGAAGAAAGAAGAAGTGAAGAAGTTTGTCGTCTGTGAGCTGAAATGATAGGCCAATGTCTACTGTCACTAACCCAGCTGATTTTTGTTGTTGTAGTTGTTGTTGTGATGTTGTTATTTCTGCTTCTGCCGTTGATGAGCCAAGAATATCGTGGCTTGACCCCCACCTCCCCTCCCCTGTCATCCCTTTATCTCAGAGCCAATGATCCGGTACCGTTTCTCCCCTGAAGATAACAGTGATGACACCGATGATGACACCGATGATTTGCCGTTTTAAATCCCAAACCTAACCAAACGTGATCTTCGTGTCAGTGTGTGTATTTGTGTGGCTGTCAGTGTGTTTGTGGCCGTACATGGACCCCTTGCCTCTTGTTTTATTATTATTATTATTATCTGTGCCAGATGTCATGCAGAGAACGGTGAGTAAACATATCAGACAGCCTTGTGGTAGTGAGCGGAATAGAAACCCACTGGGAACAATCGAGATTCTTTCACACAGTGTTCTGCAGGTGTGCTGTAAAAACAAGAAAAAAAAAAAAGAACTGAAGCTTGAAATTCGAATACGTTGGTCTAGCGGTGCTAAAAATTATCCATGTACTACATTACAGAGATGTCATAAAATTCAAGGCCAAGCTGCCATCCAATTGGGAAGTAACTAAACTCAGTAGATTAGGACATTAAATCAACGAAAATGCCAATATGTCGAAATTGAAATATATATATCTATATATATATATCTATATATCTATATCTATATATATTACACTTATTCTTCTTCTTGTATTATTAGCTTGAGCTAAACTGTTACTTTTAACAACACTACTACTATAGCTTGTACTACACTAATACTACTAACAATACTAGTGCTATAGCTTGTACCATAGCAGTACTCCTAACACTACTACTACATGTACTACTATAGCTATTTCTTGCTTATCGTTCCCAACCCATACGCCATGAAAAACCAACAATCACAGGTTTAGAACTATGATAGCTGTCAAAACTTGGCGCTTGGCGGAGCTAGAAAAGACATACAAGTTATCAGGAGAACGCTGATCATTTCGTCTGTCAAGTATGTATTACGTCAGCCAGTCTGGCTCAAGTCGTAAATCACTTAAGAGCCTATCATCTCCCGCTTTCTCTCCTGTCAGCGACACACTCTAATGTAACACTGAACACAGCTGGCTGGTATACAGTTCAGTTGATAGTCCTGTCTGTAACAGTATCGAGGGACACTCCGCCTACTCTTGGAACTCTCTTTTCCGCGAACACTTGTGGTTTGAGATTTGGAATTTGCGCTCTCTGTTCTAGACAAGATTGATAGTTTTTGTTTGTTTATTTATTTTATTAGTATTTATTTATGGCTTTTTTTTTCAGCGTTTTTGAAAGTTTTATATTATATATATGTTGGAGGGGATAATTAAGCTGATAAAAAGAAAGGCTTTTTGTCCAGAAACTATAGCTCTGCTCTGTAATATGTTACAATGATAAACAGGTCTAGTCGACAGATTCGTCTCAACAGTGCTGAGGGCAAAATGGCTCTCAAGGGGGCGGAAACGTCAATAGTGCACTGACGGTAGCGGTGTAGTGGATAGCCCAGTGTGGTATTCCGATCTGGTATTACTTCTAGTCTCGATGATCTAACAATCTGCCGAGTGGAGGCCCATCTGCTGCTCGCACTGTACCAAGTCCAACACTGAGTGAAACGGTGAGGGCGGGCCGGGCAGGGCAGGAAGTGAGACGTCGGCCATCTTGGATCACATCGGAATCAGGATAATCTCACGCCTCGCTCTCACAGGGGGGTGTTGAGTATCGCGGCCCCGCGCTATTGAGGGCCGAGACAGGAGGAGTGACATGATCACCCCCCGGGCAGCCTGGGATCTCGACCCTGTCCGCCGGGCCGCCACACCGTGTGTGTGTGTGAGACCGTGTGCTATGGCAAGCTGCTAGAGCTAAATCAAAAGCCGCGCATTGCATTGCTACAGACCGAACACTACCGTACCAGTCTGACAGAGAAGTGAAGTTGTCTGCTTGTACGTCTGCTGCCCGCCTCGCGGCCTGCGCGAGCTCGTCCTAGTGCTATCATGGCGGCCGTCTTCTCCCCTTGCTCCCTCCTCGCTGTGGCTGGTTGGTGAAGTGGGCCGGGCGAAAAGCTTGCCAGTTTACGCAGCTTTGTGGGGTCTGCTTAGCGGCTGGCGGGGGCCATTCACCACATACAACCCTGTTTTCGCTTCCTGTCGGTGCTTTGTGTCTAATCATGTGTGTGTACGTGTGTGTCTGTGCTGAGGCCGACCCTGTGGTTACGATGTAGTGACTCGAGGTAGAATAGAGGTATCATTAGGGCAAGAGTCGCCCGCTCGATATGAGGAGCTCTGTTATCTTGCTGTGATGAACGTGTGATCTAGACTAGCCGGTTTTACATACAGTACAGACCCAGCCGTGTGAAAATATTTAGCTCTGCTGTGTGTTGTGATTTATTGTATTTGTAATTCACCCCTCGAGAGGCGGCTCGCTGAGGCCTTACGGTGGGAGCGATGAAGACCGAGCGCATTGGCGAGGGCGGTATCTGAAGAACTGAGGGCGAGTTGGCTTTTCTTTTTACCTGCTGCTCAGCTGAGCAGCTGTTCATGCTGAGATTGTGTTCCTTGTGTGTTCGCGTTCACCGACTGACCGCTGGCTATCGGGCTATCGGCCTTCCTGGCCAGACTATTACCTTTAGCCTTCAGTGCCGGACATAGCGGCTGGTTAGTTAGTGTCCGTGCTGTACGGGTCATCTCTGGCCAATCAGGGCTATTACTCGGCCACAGGAGTGTGGTAAGGTATTCTTTTATCTTTGCACTTGGCCTAGATCTAGAATGTAATCTAGATCTAAATCGATCTACATTCTGTATCTGTGAGTGAAGGCTGTGAAGAAAGTGAATAACAGGCAGCAAAGCAGTGGTTAGGTTCAAGATCTAATTTTAGAAAGTGGGCTCGCTACAGTTGTAAACAGAGGGTCCCAGTGCCACGGATGTGTTTATTTCTGTATGGAATCCCACTCCAAAATGATGTTCTTTGCCTGGATAGGAACCTGAGCCTGTGCTAGGATAGGAAGTAAGACCTGGGAACTTGGCTGTGCCACCTTGAAATATTCTGTTCAGGAGACTTTGAGTGCGTGGATAAACCTACAGGACTTGCACAAACTGTAAGTTGAATCGTCATCATAAGATCTCGTTAAACTTATGTAGATCCATATCTGTACGGGAGGGGGGGGGGGTGCAATTCAACTGAAGCACCCCGTTACATCTTATCTGTGGATCATGATATTAGCATTAATTTGTGCATAAGAAGAGACCATAATGTAACATTGTCACAACGGCTTAGTTATATTTATCCTCACTGTTTTGTAATTGTAATCCTAATAACAATCAGTTTTTCTCTCTCTGTGTGGTTCCGTTCTTTTACTTTGATCTAGTTAAAATTTCCTTGTGAGCTTAGAAGAACTCAAAGTCTGTAAACTGTCTATTTCCTTCTTTTTTTCCCCCTTGATTTCACGGAAAGTAGGAGCGTAGAACGTAATAGCCTAGTTGTTGAATACCTGAATTAAGAGCAACAGTCTAAGTCTTTGAATATAGTCGATAGTTGGAGTTATTTCACCAAAGCCACTTCACAGAAGACAAACGTCATCGAATCTAAGCCTGTGAATCCCACTTAAGCCCACATTGAAAGCTGCAGAATAACATTCAGCCAATAACATAACAGTCTATAGACTACACGGCTTTGAGCCTTCGTCTTTCCACAGAAACTTCAATAGGCAGGGAAGTTTTTGGTCGTTCCTTCGAGACAAGGGAGAAAGAAAATAATGGCTTTATTAACCTTTTTACCGCTGAGAGTGAAAATGTCAGGCAGGTATTCATCTTTTAACCGTGAAGAAGAGTCAAATTGCAACGATTCTGAGAAACCAGGTCAAGCTCTGAGATTTGGCTCCTTGTGTTGTTTGTTCAGAGAAGTTTCAAGGTTTGGATAGTAATGTCACCAGATCTATAATGGGTTGAGGGGTGAGGGCGGGTAGGAGTTGGGGGTGGGAAGGGAGCTTGGGGGTAAGTAAAGGAAAATAGAGAGATGAAGAGACAATCGATCTTTAAAGATAAAAAAGAAAAAACAGGTGTTGAAGACACACACACACAAAGATTGCGGTAGTTTATGGGTTAATGAAGATCTTTCAGGAGGAAGAAGAGAGGGGGGGGGGCGTCTATAGAAAAGAAACAAACAAACAAACAAAATACAAAGAGAAGAGAAAACGATGGATGTACAGAGCTAGAGATCTGCTGGAACTCCTGGTGGTCTGAAAGCTGTTTAAATCTTTTCAGTGATTTGGATGAGGGAAATGAATATGGCCTATGGCTGTCATGTCAAACCGGAATGGAGATATAAACTTATAGACCTGACTTTTGTCTGGAACTGACATTGATACTTAGAACATAAGCAAATTTCCTTTGTGTATAGGCCCAAAACAAAACCAAAAATCTCCGAAAGATGAGAGAACTGAGATGTAGAAATTGTAAGGGTTACAACAGAGGTTAATAAGAGTGCAGCTGTACTGTCCGGAAGTCTGGAAGACTAGATGTCCGAATTTGGATTGGGGGTGAGAGATAATTCTGTGGCGGTGAGGTGTAGGTGTATCAGTCAAGCAGTGCAGCTACAGAGTACAGTCTTTACCCTTAGAGAGATCTCCACAGCTGTTGAAACTCAGCTTTCTTCTTGTTGTTGTTGTTGTTGTTGTTGTTCCTCTTCTTCTTCTTCTTCTTCTTCTTCTTCTTCTTCATATTATTATTATTATTATTATTGTCACCAGTCATCCATTGCTGTGAAAATCTACAATGATTCTCAGAGATTTTAAAGTTCAGGTTTGCGGATGAGAATCTTTTGTAGCCTGCTGCCTATATTATGTGTGTGTCATGCATAAACGTGTAGATTTTCCAGTGCGTGATTGTGTGTGTGACTTTGGTTGTGTGTACAGATACAAGAGCAGGTCAGCCTGTCATTCCATTGAATACTTCAGTTTGGCCAGGTGTGAATCTCTTGTCACGGAAGATTCTGTGTGCTGTGTAGTCAGTGTGTAATGTGTAGATTGCCGTGAAGCAGACTGTTTGCGTGACTTGGGTCGTGTGGACTGTGCAGCCTGCAGACAAAAGATTACTAGGTCTGTCTGACCCTATATGCCCTCGCCTGAGCCTCGTTCTCTGCCACCTGGCTGTACATGGCCAGTCTGTCTGTCTGTCTGTCTGCCCTGCCTCTCCCCTGCCCCCGCCCCCATCACGATGTGAAACAACCAGTGAGGAAAGTGTGGTATCAGTGAAGCTTGACTTTGGAAGTAGTTAGACTGAAGACCCCCGCCCACAGTGACAGATACTTAACTCAGTTTTAAGAAAACGTGTCTTGAAAAGATAAACCTACCACCAATAACGGAGAGAGTATTTATCTAGCGCTTATCCCCGTAACGCATACGCCCTAAGCGCTTTACAATCTGTTATTACACCCATAGCCCCAAAGAAGACACTCACCAACGTTCTCAGCTTCCTGGGAATCTCACAGTGCCGTTGCTAGTTAGGCGCTCAAATCTTTATCAGTCTAGCAATCCTTGCTCTAGGTATAATGTTTTTATCCTTCCAGTTTGTTGTTCTCCGCCCCGCCCCGCCCACCCTCTTTTTTTTTTCCACTCGATCTTGACTTAACCTGTATGAGATGGGACTTGATTACTTTTTGTTCTGGGATCTTTGGTTTTGAGCGTGCTTCTCTCTCCCCCCCCCCCCCCTTGTTTATGTGTGTGTGTGTGTGTGTGTTTTGTTCTTATCAGAACAAAGACTAGAAAGCACAAGGATAGCCAAGGTCAATTTGACAGAGTGTGAAACATCTTTTGTTTCTTTGTTGTTTGTTTGTATATTTGTTTGTTTGTTTGTATGTTTGTTTGTTTGCTTGTTTTTTTTAAACGAAGATTGACTACGAAACTGTAGGCTTTCCACTGCTGAATGATTTTGCTAACACGACAAACCAAACTGCTGAGCGATCTAGCCAGTGAAAGAAATAGAGGTACCTTTGCTTATTACAGGTGCTACACGGGCTTCAGTCGGCCTCTATTGACTATCTAGTGTTGATGGCCGCCTGGAGTCCCAGTAATAAGGCCAATAGCTGACCCGTCCCGAGTGCAAATAGAGGGCTACTGTAATAGGCTATTTGACCTGCTGTATACACACTAAGCACTCTACACCACTGACCTTTTCTGAACGTTGACGTAACCGCTGATCGCTTAATCTGTCAGGGGATTGTCAGGACTGGCACACACCCCCCCCCCCTTCCCCTCCTGTTCCACACCTTTCTCGTAATTCTTACCCTTTCCCTCCCCCCTCTCTCTCTGTCATTCCTTCTCTTTCTCACACAAATATCTCTCCCTCTCTTTTTCCTCTTTTGTTTTCTCATTTTTTCTTTCCTTTCTTCTGCACTACACTCATTTCTTATTTTGTTGTTCATTTTTTTTAATTGCCCTTCACTACGTTATCTATCTATCTATCTATCTATCTGTCTGTCTGTCTGTCTGTCTGTCTGTCGGTCGGTCGGTCGGTCGGTCGGTCGGTCAGTCAGTCCGTCCGTCCGTCCGTCCGTCCATCCGTCTGTCCGTCCATCTATCCATCCATCCTTTTACCCGTTCGTCCATCCACCCATTTACCCACTCTTCCATCCTTATATCCACTTATGCAGCTTTCTAATTGTTCATTCTCCCAGTCTCCATTTTTGTTTTTTTTGCCTGTGACATTCCTCTATCTCATTGCCTATTGCTCTGCTAAAACCTTGTTCTGAGCAGCCCCTGTAACGTTCTGTTCTTACCGCTTAAATAGTGTTTAAGGGATAGCAAACAGCGGGAAGATTTGGAATACATCTGATCTACATAGTACAATGTGTTGTGAAGCACATCCTATCATAGCCTAATGCACTTTACGCGCCGCATGTCCCAGACCAGAGCTAAATACAAAATACAACTGCTGATCAAGCAATAATATTATCATCCACCCGCCCCGCTAAATAACTTCTTCTTCACTGATGTCAGCTGCCATCGGTTGTAGAATTCAAACTGCCTTGGCGACACACGGCACTCGGCTCTGCGCTCACTGGTGCAGTTCACGGCTATCACTCGTGTGAGCTCTGCCTGGCCTTGACCCAGTTTTACGCAGCATTGTCATGGCATTTAACATTACTGCCGGTCCTTGACTAACTGTTGCCAGGGTTGCTGCTGCTGTTGTCCATTTGGCTGAGTGTCACAATTGAAGCGTTTTGCGTTGAGAAGGAATCCCTCTTCTGCACGCTAAACGGGTTTAAATCCCTAGGCCCGGCACTGAAAAGTGGTCCTTTAACGATATTAGTTTGATAGGTCTTTGCAGTAAACGATCGCTTTCTGAATTACTCTTTACATTGTAGAGCGTTATTGGTAACGGAATTCGTTGTTAGATCTTTGTACTGAACGATCTCCTTCCTGCCTGATATATAAGAATTTTGAACTGTAAAGCGGTTTTCATAATTTTGCTAGTTAATTATTATTAGTTCTTTGCATTATTGAACGATTTTCTTTTGACTCGTTAAACTGATAATTGCATTGTGAGGCGGCTTTTGTAAGTCTATTAATTGTAAGATAGTTACATTATTGAACGATCATCTTTATGTCCGCTTAACAAAAAAAGTCTGTGCACTGTGATTACGTTCTATCAATCTGCTGGTGGAGGTTATCTCGTGCACTGTGAGAAGCTTTTTTTTCTAGATTTGTTAATTTTCAGATTTTTGCTTAAAAAATTTATTTGCCTGCTAAAAGCTGTTACAAAGTGTTGATACTTTGCACCTTGCATGGGCACCTCTAGATGTATTTACTATTACATCTTTGCATTGGAATTCACGATTTCTTCCCGCTGTCAGCTGTTTGACCAGTGCAGCAAGTTTCTCATGTATGGTATCAAATTGTTGTACGGTTGCGTTGTAAAGTTTCCACTTTATCTGATATTAATTTGTCTGCACTTGAACGAATTTGTCTGACACTAAATCTTGACAATTGTATGCAATGAAACGGTTTCTTCCTTCTGTCTGATCAATGTATCGTAAAGCGTTTTCTGTGTGAAAAAGTTACTTAATCTTTGGTCTAGTATTGTTGAATAAATCTTTAAATTGTGAAACAGTTTATCTCATCCGCTATATAATTATGTTTACTTTTTGTACTCTATCTATCTATCTATCTATCTATCTATCTATCTATCTATCTATCTATCTATCTATCTATCTATCTATCTAT
>JBCAUA010031017.1:0-12303 GCA_038406235.1 Peronia verruculata
TTCAAGAAAAACAAATAACACAGAAATCTATAAAGAACTTGATAGCGATGGTTAAATCTGCCAAATTTTCGAGTCAAATTGACTCTTCGTCAGGGCAATAATGAAAAACCATCATCATTTCAATGTTATTTCAATGGCTTGCTTTCATTTCAACATCAAGAAGAAGTTATTTATATGAGTTATTTGCTTTTTTTTTTTTTTTAATTAGTTAGTTGCCGGTTGGACAGTCTTTTTTCTATTTTATAAACTGATGATGATGATGATGATGATGATGATGATGGCTAATAGAGAGAACTTTATAAAAAAAAAACACACACACAAAAAAAAACAAGTCGACCAAACGTTTTGACTATGATCATTTTATTTTGATCTTTTCCAATTACATTTCACGATAGAAACTAACAATTGACATAATGAGATGTTCAAAGAAATGATTGTGGAGCAGTTCATAAAACAAGCCGGCATGAAAGCAGTGAGTCAGTGAGCATCAACAAAATACAAACTCAATAACTATATCCCTCTCTGCCTTTAAACATGTACTGGTTTCTCTTTGTCCATGCCTCTTTATCAGTCCCCATCTATGCCTTCAAAACCAGAAAATTTGTGCTTCACTTAATACTTTGTCACAATTACATACAAGAATACAAAATCATCTGGATGTGAATATATGCCTCATTCCATCTCTCTCTCTCTCTCTCTCTCTCTCTTTCTTTCTTTCTTTCTTTCTTTCTTTCTTTTTTTTCTTCCTTTCTTCTTCTTTCTCTCTCTCTCTTCCTCGCTTTTCTCCTTCAGATTCTCGCTATTGACACTCGCACCCTTTCAAGGAAACCAAAGGCAACGATGAGGGGAAGAATGTCACTGAAATAGTGAACAAATGTAACAAAATAGACCATGAATGGTGAAATCCACAAATTACATGTATAAAGTTGCAGAATGGTAAACTCATGAAATAAATCATATTGTAGCGGAATGATAAAATAAAGAGAGACATTGCGGAATGGTAAACGTATATATCTTTGTTGTGGAAAGATAAGTCAATGAAATCCAATGTGGAATGTGAACTAATAGAAAATGTGAAAAGATAAATAAATTGTGGAAAATCCCCTTTGGGAACTTATGCTATACACATTGTCTGCTTAACCTTCACTTTGATTACGTAGGCATGTCAATAATAAAATTATAACAATCATTACCAAAACCAGGCCAGTTAAAAACAAAAAGGGGGTGGGGTGGGGAGTGGAGAGGGAAGGGGGATTAAAAAAAAAGTGGCATTCTAAAATTGTAAATTATAACATGTTAATAGAATATCAACATTTGTGAAAAACGTTAAATATTATCTGATGATGCCATATTCTAACCATATTGATCATTTTAAAAAATCAGCTCACTCAGTAATGATGATGATGATGGTGGTGATGATTCATTTTGTTCATGACATTGGTTGTGCGAAATAACCTCCATCAGGAGGTTGAAAGACGTATATAGAACGTAATGTCATTGGTTGTTGTTCTCGGTTGTTGTTTTATTGTTATTGTTACTGCTGTTGTTCTTACAAGCCTTCTTTAAATCTTATGATGTTTATGGTGATGAAGATGAGAATTATGATGATGACATTGTGACATTCTTTAGAAGCACTTTCTGTGGACAATGGAAGGTCCACATTCGTCATACTCTTGCTTGCTGATCCACATCTGCTGGAAAGTGGAGAGTGAGGCTAAAATGGATCCTCCAATCCAGACCGAGTACTTCCTCTCTGGGGGTGCAATGATTTTGACCTTGTTGGTGGGCGGAGCCAAGGCCGTCAGCTCTTTCTGCAGACGATCAGCCATACCAGGAAACATAGTGGTTCCGCCAGACAGGACAGTATTGCTGAACAAATCACGACGGATATCGATATCACACTGCATGATGGAGTTGTACACCAGTTCGTGAACGCCAGCACTCTCTCTGCCAGTGAAAGATGGCTGGTACAAAACTTCTGGGCAACGGAATCTTTCAGAGCCCAGAGTGATGATCTGACCGTCGGGCAGTTCGTAAGATTTCTCTATCTGTGAGGACTTTGCTGAAGTATTGAGCTCAGTTTCGAAGTCCAAAGCCACGTAGCACAGCTTCTCCTTGACATCGCGGACAATCTCAGCCTCGGATGTGGTCTCAAAGCTGTAGCCACGCTCGTGGAGGATACGCTTCAGGTACCAAGTGAGATCTCGCCCAGCGAGGTCCATTCTGTGAATGGCGTGTGGCAACGCGTAACCTTCATAAATGGGCACGACATGGCTGACCCCATCACCAGAGTCCATGACTATGCCAGTAGTGCGACCAGAAGCGTACAGACTCAACACTGCCTGGATACCTACGTAAAATGCTGGAGTGTTGAAGGTTTCGAACATGATCTGGGTCATCTTCTCACGGTTCATCTTAGGGTTCAGCGGAGCCTCAGTGAGCAATACTGGATGTTCTTTTGGGGCGACTCGAAGCTCGTTGTAGAAGGTGTGATGCCAGATCTTCTCCATGTCGTCCCAGTTGGTGACGATGCCATGCTCCACTGGGTATCTCATGCTCAGAATGCCTCTCTTAGCCTGGGCCTCGTCACCCACATAGCAATCCTTGGTACCCATGCCTGCCATGACGACGTTATACCTGGGCCTGCCTGTCAGGGCCGGAAACACGGATCGAGGGGCGTCATCTCCTGCAAATCCTGCCTTACACATGCCAGAGCCGTTGTCAATGACGACGGCGGCAAGATCTTCTACTTCATAAGTGGCCATATTTGAGGTTTGTGCTGAGGAGGAACAGAATTACAGATATATGTAATGCTTTAGATTTTCTGTATGCAAGGCATAATCAATAACATTTAAATCAGAGTGATATATAGGGTTGCGTATCAGCTTCTTTGTAAAAAGTCACATAAAAGTTGATGCTTGTTGGGTGAGAGTTGGCTGTAGGAGAACAGAAGGGATAAATTACCACACTCCAGTTTTGTGAGTGTGTTCAACATGTTATATGGCATTGATGGCATAAAGTTGGTCCAAAGACTGTGCCAGTGCAGACAGACAACCATTTGTAATTAATGCCCCGAAGAGGGTCGTTTTCTCTATGAATAATGTAAAATCGTATTATGTAAGAATGTAATGTTACTCAGGTCTTGATAAAAACATTTAACATTCCCCAGTACAACATAATGTGATATAATAAGATCACTAACTAGTTAAACGCAAGCCTACGATCCTATCGGGACTGAAATTTCCCTTACGCCTCTTCCACCAACCCTTAACTTCCTCTTGAGAATAACATTTAAATATAAGTTTGGAATTGTTGTTTTTGTTGTTGCTTTTTGTGTTTGTTTAGTTTTATTGGATAAGTTAATATGAAGAGCACCGGGTCCTTTCGACAATATACTGCTTACTATTCGAACACAAATTTAATGAAGTAGTCCCATCTATCATATGCATCAATAAGTTGGTGGGAAAATACGTTGGTGAATAAACTAATAATTTCTAGGCCAAATATGCTTATTCACCACGGCAAAATAAAATGTTCCGGGCACGAGATAAATTTAAAAAAAAAACAACAAAAAAAAAATGAAGAAGAAGAAAAAAGGGTTTTGCCAAAAAGAAAAGAAATGAGAGCTATGAGAGAAAGAAAACGAAAAATATAAACAAAGAATTCTGTAGGCTCATTACAGAAAATGAAGAGACGAACAAAGAGCAATAAGCAAAACAGGTAAATTTCGAAAACGGTCAGACGAAACACTCTGAGGAAGAGCTTAAAAAAAAAAAAAAAGGAATGTATGGTCACAGTAGAAGAAAAAAAAATGTGACATGAAGCAACGCATGGGAGAAAAAAGACGAAGAAGACAAAAATTAAGAAGAAGAAGACAAGGGGAAGAAGAAGAAGAGAAAAGAAAAGGAAGGAGAATGGTAAACCGGGCAAAGTATTGTGCTGTACTACAATAAAAACAAACATACAAAAAGATCGGCTTACCTGCAAAATGTAGCGAAGTCTAAAACGGCTATGCTCGAAGACTGCTGTGAAGTCTCATCAGATGTTTTTCTGTAGCAGAAAAGTTGTGGAGAGTCCGTAAACGGGCGTCTATTTTATACAGATAGAATTCCCTTTCCCCGTATCATTGATTCACCCCCTTACCTGGAAAGGTGATTCCCGTGCTATTTTTACCTACGAGGACCTCATGGTGACATGAGTAAAGCGCTCTAGAAAAAGGACCTTATGTAGTTCGTTTCAGAACGGGTCCCCATCGCACAAATTCTCATGAATAAAGATAAGCAATGCATCACTATATTACGAGTTGATTTATTATGACTCTGAATTTTAAAACTTAACCCAGTTATAAATCAACGAAAATTATTGGATACAATCTACGCTTCATGTGCAACAGACTACAATTAAAAGAAAGCATTGCCCCTGCGGAATTTATGCATTCAAAAAGAAAAAAAAAGTCTTCATTTTTTAAAAATATTTTTTCTTTTTTTTTATTTTTATTTTATTATTATTATCTTTTTAAATTTTCGACAGCTTGTCTATATTTAAGTTGTCTTTAAAAGGAGAGACTGAGAGATAAAACAATATCTTACTATCTGCAAATGAATGGTCTTGAAAAGGATTATAAGGACTCTTTTGCCGCGTGAAAAGAATTAGGTCCCTGGCCGGTGCTGGGTTGTGTCAACGCCCAATATGGCTTTGTCATTCGCGAGCTTAGCAAGCAGCGAGAAATAGATATCAAGAATAAACTTAGCAAGACTACGCCTTATTCGGACATCAACTTACTGTGCGCAGCAATATTAGTTCTTGAGGGTTATCGATCAGTCACTGGCATAGCCATTTTTGGTCAACAGATATACGGCATCTTGGTTGGTTATATGATGTGTCCACTAAGACCATAAAAGGAGACTGAGAACGATATCTAAATAATCATTGTTAATTCCTCCGATAAAATCTGGCTCGAACAGAAAGAGAGAGAGAGAGAGAGGGAGGGGGAGGGGGGAGAAGGGGGTGGCGAGCAGACATGAGAAGAAAAGACAGAATGACAGGATAATGGACAGCCAGACCAGGGGAGCTTTTTTGTTTGTTTACATACTAATAAGGAGTGAGGATAAGTGAGCAACACACGTGTCTGCTCTCTTATAACCAGAAAAAAAAAAACGAATATCTAAAATGGGCTGTTGTATAACATGTTGTTTGTGTTAAGGCTTATTTGAGTAATTTCAGCAAGGAGCATCTACACAGGATAATAATGTGCCTTAGATGGAGGTTAACGACTCCATTTAAACCCACTGTAGTTATGAAGGCAAAGAAAACAGCCTCGGCTTATATACACAAATTTAAATACTTGTGTATTGCTACAATGTAAATACATTTTATTGTTGTTGTTGTTGTTGTTGCATCCAGGAGAATGTAGCCTAATTGCAACGGTGCTAACCACCGAAAGCAAAAATAATCAGTTGCCAACGGCACAAACAAATGTACTGGTCATATTGTAATTACATGTAAATATTGGCAGTGCAATGTCACCCTTTTTTTTTTTAATCGGTCTGTGGATTTTTCAGGAGTCGACTTATTGTTTTCAGTCCACTGTATTTTATGTTACTCTCAGTGTATGTTTAGTTTCAACGCTCGCTTCTTCCCCTGTCTCGAACCCCCATCTTAATTTAAAAAAAAAAAAAAAAATGTTTACTTCTATTTCCATCTTCGTTCTTGATCCCAGAGTTACTTTTTTTTTTTTTTTTTGTGATGTTGATGAAAAAAAAAAAAATTATGACAGCTGTTCTCAACAGCGTGGTACATGTAGGGGTCCAGGCCTTTGTTTCTTAATCATCTATCCACACTTAATCAGATTTGCTCCTTCCTCTAACCCCACTCCAGATCTGCTTCTGGCTTTCACATTTAAGCCTACCCTAAAATGTTGTTCTATATGGCAGTGTAAACAGACTATAATAATATATATATATTTTTTCATCTTTTTCTTAATACTTCTTGGATTGTTCGAAACTGATGTTAATCCATGCAGAAAATATCCTCAAAACAAGATCTATCTGAAATCTTGTGTCGTGATCAGTTTATTGAGCTGCAGCAGTTATGCGGCTCTGAGAGGAGCTTCCTTATCTTATCTTATCTGTCTCTGCTGTTCAGGTTTATAAGAATGCTCTATGCCAATACATGTAATTTTAACATCTGGGAAATGTCTCCATAACCGTATCCTGCCCTGCCTCTTTTTTGTTAATTAAGTCTGTATTGGTCCGCTTAGTCATCTTCTTTCTCCTCCTCCCTCCCCAAATTTGTAGTGTTGTAGCCTAGTCAATGCATGCACACTAACTTACTGTTCGTCGGAAAACTCCGCGTCATTTCATTCCTTTGAGAGCGGGACGGTTTTGAGCATCATGAACGCTCAAATTGATCATGGCGCTACAGTGATCGAGTGGGCTAATGTTGATACTGGAATAATGGCAAGTTCCATGATTATTTGACTAAAGTCTGATGTTCATTTTTTTTTTTTTTTATACATAGATCTAGATCTAGATCTAGAGTACACCTAGAGTAAGTGACTAATAATGGTATTGGCCGATTTCGGTTATCATTACTGTGATGCATTGAACATTGTTAAGCAATAGGCCTAACTTGTCGCAAAAAGTTCAAATTAAGCATGGGTTCTGATAAGACCTGACTCTTTAATATGGGCTTAAAAAACAAAACAAAACAAAAAAAAAAAAAAAAAGAAGTCTTTGTTTCTGTATTTCCGTGTCCTGTCAGACTAGCAATTTACACCAAAATTGACTTGTTCAATGTATTTCTCCTGAACACAGAGCTATTGGAATAAGTCAATTCTGGTGCAGATTGCTACAGTCTGACATGATACGGACACGTGACGCGACCAGCCGACGCACTGATTCTCCAGTCCTGTAGATCTAGATTTAGTGCGGGAATAGGTTATTACTTATTTGATCTATCGACCTTGCCAAATGCATGTAGTTGAATTTGCCTTGTAATATCTGTCGTTGATTCAATAACTTTCTCAAGAAATAGTCATCACGAGGAAAGCAAACTGATTTGCCACTACACTCTGGCCTGTGTATCACTGAAAACTTCCTAATGCTATGTTTTTATTTGTTTACTTGTTTTCATTATTTTAGGGGGTTATTGTAGCAGCTTCCGCATAACTCGAGGTACGGATTTCTCGAACATATTATTTTCTATTCAACGATCAGTTCGAGTCATTAAGTGCTCGACTGCAGCCCTCTATTACATGAACAACCATCCCCTGTCCCTGTCAGGTTTAGTTTTGCTTCCTTCTTCATTTTGACCCGACATAATACAAGTGTTGATAGTTTCCAGTCAACAGGTCGGACTGTCTGTCTTCAAACATTTGGTGTTAGTTTTAAAGTTTACTTTTTTGTTTTGTTTTACATTATTATTATTTGTTTCTATGTTTTCTGTTTACCCAGAAACAGCAGTGCACTGTGATAGTGTGGCTGTAATGCAGTCGTGAGTAGCCAGACCAGCCAGTGGTCTCCCCTCCTTCTCGAGATCACCAATGCTTCCCCCTACATCACTATGCAGCATGACCAACTAACTGCCACGACTTCCAGAAAACGGCTGTTCCCCTTTTTCGCAACATGGTGGTAACCTTTCTTCTTGCCTTTACCCTTTCTTGTCCATATAAGTAAGAATTCAACTACAATACCATACTATATACTAACTATGTTCAGAGACTGAATCCTGATTTCTCTTCACCTTGGCATGAATAGCCTACAGTCATTACATATAGATCTACATATGTACGTGTACGTGTAAAATTATTACGTAAACATGTGTCTGGCAGATGCACGGTAAATTTTGACGTCCATAACAACAGTGGTTTTCAATCTGTACAAGTATTACAATACTAATATATAAATGTCTTCAGATTCTATTGTGGAAGGTGAAATTTAAGAATACATGTATATTAATATGTATTACACTCACTCTTTCAGTGTTCGCTAAAGAGCATTATGGTTATTGTACAGTTACATGTATGGTGTTTGAACTGAGTGTAAATTTAATTTAGTTTTATTCAGCTTTTGTCCTCAGTTGTTTACATGCTATTGCTAATCACACAAGAAAGATTTTGGATTCACCAAGAACAGCAAGAAAATAAACAAACAAAAATAAGAAATGAATTGTCACTCCCACACATAAGTATTGTTATGCTTGTAGTGCAACACTAAAGATATTCACAACTTTCACATCCGTTGATAAATGTTCACAATGCCATGATACATGTATATCAGTATTTATATTATTATACAGTATTTTCTTGGAAACATCATAAAGGGCACACGGGCACACTTCAAGGGAAAACCTAAGGAAATGTACAGCTGTGGTACGCTTGATGAAGGCCTGTCCCTTCTCTCAACTCCGGATGTCGACGACGACATCACCGTCTCAAACCAGGCAGTTACCACCATTCCCACCAATAAAACTTCCAACCCCAGCACCACCACTGAAGCCTATCAGATGAACTTCAAACTGGATGACTTTACCAGAGCACTGGATGAGGAGGGCTTGCTCTTTTGCAGGTAAATAGAAAAATCCATGAGGAAGAAGAGGAGATAACAAACTTCAAAGAAGCAACAAAAGCGAACCCAGCTGTAAACACACTCATTTCAATCTGCAAATTAAGTTATTCTATATGCAAAAAAAAAAAAGAAAGTATAATACTCGCAAAATACATGTCAATGTGTAATGTTCGGATCAGACTTATTATCAGATCCACAGATCTGTCCACCTTATGTGATGTTCTTCTTCCGTGTTGTGATACAATGGTCACTCCCTGTTTAGTAACTGTTGCAAGCACATCTGGAGTGGAGTAGAATTCCAATCCATGCATGGTAGTCACTGCCACAGTTGTTGCAGACAAAGTGAAGGGTGGGTCCACAGAATAATTACAGTATAACAGGCAAATGTTACCATGTTGTTCCTATTTTCTCTGGGTATTTGGAAAGAGAAGAATGATAATATTTTTATTTGATGTAGGGTCATCTGTTTGCTAAACTAAATTATCCCATACTCATGGAATTTAACTTTTAATGAATTTGACTATTTTCAAATGAATATTACCATTTAAAAGTGAAAACAAACTTACTTAGTAAGTATCTGTAAATATGTGTGAGACATGTCATCATCATCATCATCTTCAGACTTTGTTGAGAGAACTAAATGTTTGTTTCCTTTAGAGATTCCTTCAGCAAACAGCCAGTCTTAACCATCTGTCATGGTTTTCTGGACTCTGAACTCTCAAAAACAACAATTCAGAATGAGGAGAAGTACAAGGTTTGGCAGTTTGTTATTAGATAGCCTCATACCCTGCTGTTTTTAAAATTCCATAACTTTCAATTTTAGGTACCAGAGCTTAGTTCTGTGCTTGAAAAACATGATTATATATACAAAGAATACCTCAAGGCAATTTATACATGAGAAGAAATAATATATAGTTGAGCAATAAATGTATATGTGTATGTGAAAAAAAAAATACTGAGAATATTATGAATCAATGAGCTGGGTGACTGCCAGCCATAAATCTAACTACAATGTACATGTAACAGACAAGATTATTAGCATCATTAATAAATAAATGTAATCACTCTAAGCAGCAGATCTTCAAATAGAATCACATCCAGCAACAACAACAACAACAACAGCAGCAACAACAACAAACAAACACAAAAAAAAATGAAAAAAAAACCAATGTTTTGTGTTAACTGATTATACAGTAAGATACATACATTCATATACTATACACATTGCATGTGTCCTCACTCATAATTTCATATATTGTACATGTATTTGTATTGCTGTCCTTCCCTAGGAAAGCTTCAGTCATTTGGACAAGGATCAGCAGGAAAGTTACATCCGTCTTTTTGCCAGTCAGTATCCCATGGAGCCCTTAGTGGATGGTTTGCCGGGCTCAGTGTGGCTGGAGTGTGTCGAGCCCACCTTAGCCATTCTCAAAGCCCTCAACACACTGAAACACAGGAAGTCCAACCTCAGTATCAGGAAGTGTTTTATGCCCATTATTGACAGGTATATTGACCTGTGCACCTTGCAGGCAATTCTAAGATGAGTTTTTACTTTATAATGTAGTCTTGCTGTACAAATAATACATATGTAACAATAGAGAGCATTAATACAAGGCTTATCCCCCGTCAGTGTACAAGCTCTAAGCACTTTGCAATCCATTATTACCCTGACCGTGGCCTTACTTCACGAAGGCCACGCCCTGACAGACCCAACTCACAGATGTTTTCTGCATACAAGGAAACTGCCTGTTAGGCACTCTAAGCCCAATCAATCTAACTGTATCATTTCCTGTCCATAGCTGGTACCCATGCCAACCCGGGTCAATTTGGGAAATGTGTGTAAAACATCCTCCTCAAGGACAAAAAACATTTATTGGGACCATTCAGATTTCAACTTCAAAAATTTAGATCCTGAGTCCAGTGGCCCAACCACTATACCGCTGTCACTACTAAATGATTTATTAAAAAAAAAAAAAAAAAATCTCTCTTTATTCCTATATCTTTTACATGTCATTTAATGTTGCTGCTTTACTTACTCAGGCCAACTGCTCACAGCTCTAGGTACACCCTACTGTTTCAAAACCAGGTGATCTTTTCATCAGCATTGCAAATGAACATAATCTATACATATACTATAAATCTGCAACAAAACCCATAAAAGACTTATAACATTGTTGCATAAAGAGCTGTGTTTCTGCTTACATAAAGCCAAAGAAAGCTCACTATGTTTTACCTTATTCTAAAAGGGTGGTACATGTAAAAACTAAATAGTAAACTTGTGAGAGTGTTTGATCTGAATTGTACATTTGATACTACGATGCATTCAAAATACCAAGCATGTTTTCTTTGAGTAACATTCAGTTTAATCATCCAGAATACCAACATCGAGGTGTGCATGCAGTTTTACTCATGTATATTTACATATGAATGTATTCTCAGATATTAGGTTCATGCATGTGGAAAATGTTGAGATGTAAAATGTATTTTCAATGTGTATCTGACAGCAATGCGGCATGCCACGGAGATTTTGAAACAGCCCCACTCATGGTGAATCCTTTCGTCAATGGTCATCAGCTGAGGCTGCTGAGAGTCCATTTCCTGGCACTCGAGGGCGTCCTTAACGCTCAGCCCAGGAATAACCAGCAGGTAGGGATCCTATGGGGTCAATGTTCTGTGGACTTGTACTCCTTTTCTTCAATTGCCCATTCAGAAAAACAAAAACAAAAAATGGAAACTTTCTCCTTGAATATGTCAGTGACCTTGTGCACTAACCAAAGAGCAGTTTAAAATGTGGTGAGATTTTCTCCTCTTCTTCACTGACCATAATTTCTCTTTACAAACTTTGATTGTCAAGTTTATATGTATCCTTTGATATACTTTCTCACTCAAAACACATCCTTCGGGTTAAACTTGCAAGCACAATACAGCAGTATATATGCTAAAGGGCCATGGAATGCAAACATAAACAACAGGGCCATCATGACTTGCTTGCCTCCAACAGCATTGTTACATAATAATTACTCTTAGTCGGTCATGAGATAACCTTTTTAAGGAAACGGAGGGGGGGCAGATCCTGAAAATAAGGTTTTGGGACTAAAATATCAAAAATGGGGTTTTCCTATTTGAACTCTTCTCATATCATAAAAATAATGAATAGGGCCAGAAGCATATGCTATATGCCCCAACACCATCCCGCTAAATGACTGTGCAGAGAGATTATGAAAATTCAATTGTGGTTTTCTCAACATGTATGATTTCTTCACTTTTTTCCCTAGGGCTTTTTTTTTATTTCTCAACCAATTGCCTTCAAATGTGGAATATACATTCTCCACAGCATGTGTTTTGATAAAATGCATCGTCTTTTCTCAATTTCTTTTCCGTTTCTGAAGGAAAATTGGATATTTGGTGGAAAATTGTGCAAAATTTACATTCGTCCATATACATATTTAAAAAATTGATAAGAAATATTTTTGACATATAAACAAAAAACAAATGCATTTTGTCCTTTAGACAGGATCATATTATTCATGTGCAAACTTTCACACAATTCCATTGTATACTTTAGAAGCCTTAGGCTTTTGAAAATAGATAATTTTCAAAACACAAAATCCAATATGGCGGCACTATCATGGCAACTGGCTGCAAAACAAAAATTTTTGCACACTTTTCCTCTAATTTGGACATGCTGAGTCTGAATTTGAAGCTTAAAAAATCCCTAGTCCAAGCATTTGAAAAA
>JBCAUA010031028.1:0-12303 GCA_038406235.1 Peronia verruculata
ATCTGATGAAAGAACTCACTCTTCCTCTGAAGACCGTCACCTGTCTCGCTCCACCTGAGGAGTTTTCCTACCACCTACAATAATACGTAGACGGTTTGTAGTCTACACATTACCATGCTTAACATGAAGAGACTATAATATATATCATGTATGTTTCTAAATAATGCTTTTTCTCAATGTTTTATCTCTGACATTTAGAGCAAAGGCTGTCATATGAACACTCTTTAAGAATCTGCAGTTATGGTTGCTACAACCTGTGTCAAGATCAACTCCCTGCATAGCTAAGTCATGATCTCGGAGCTTAAGATACCAAACACCGTGGACTCTCAATACTTTACACATCTTTTCCCCTCGCTTTCTCAAGTCTCCTGAATAGCACTTGATCCTCTGGAACCATTTTCCTCATCGGATTATGGCATGCTTTATGGATCAGTTATCAAAGCAAATATATTTGTCTTCTTCTTCTCATATTTTTTTCTCCTAGTTTTGTCCTTGTTCATTTTATTCTTTTTCTTCTTATTATTATTTTTCACTTCTTTTATTGTTCTCTTTCCTTTCTGATTTTCCTGATGTTTGTTATATTTCTTGTCCGTTTTCTTAAAATATCACTGCTGTGCCTCATAATCATATGTTGTGAATCATCGACAGTTCATCAATCATAGAGTGATCACACAGAAACTCAAAACAGACCAGTTGACTTAGTTTTTAAACTTCTTGCAGTGAGACGATTCGGGCATAATGGTATAGACAATGTACTCATTATGGGTCAAACGGTTAACAATTGCATAGTCAACCACAAACATCATCACACATACTATTGTACATCAATTTCAAGATATCGACAGGGACATTGACATGACATGTGATAACACATTATCTTTCAGAGAACCTACATTGACGATTAACCTAATTAATCATATTATTCACATTTTTTTCAGAGGAAAATAGCTCTTGGCTGCTAAGGGAAACAAGTAGGTCCCATAATAGTCACCAGTACTCTTTTCCACTTACCAGCACTTCTGGCGCTATTATTATAATTAACGCTACTATTATCACTTGTAGTGCATTAGCATTATTTTGTTCAGCCAGTCCAAGTTCCTTCCTATCCATAATCTCCTCATTTTCTTACCTTTTTGCAGCTGTTGTAATACCATTTTCTCACAGCCAAAGGAGCAAACAACAGAAATCATGATATGTCTCAATTACCACTATATGTGAAATATGGCATAAACGGTTCTATTTATCAAGTTAAAGTCATCATTCAAACCATTTGTCTCTCAGTCAGATGGACTGTCCCAATTGCAGCACCTTTCACGCTGAAAATGAAAGGTAAAGCTACAGTTAGTGGTTCTGTTTCTCCTTGCTTTTTATAAACAGACAGACAAGCAGACAGCAGCCAGAGAGGTAGTATATTGACAAACAGGGGGAAAAAGCTCGTGTCGTTGTGAAAAATCTATCACTATAACAAAGTTGTCAACTGGGCAATATACGTCAACTGGGCGATATACAGTGTTGTAACACCAGCGTGTAAAACTATTAATATTTTCAAACTCCGGTATTGACTTAACCTCAAATGAAGGACAATAAATTTCATGATGAGTTTGTCTATGAAATTACATTTGAAAAAGAGATCTTTTTTTTTTTAAATCACTATTTCTAAACGAAAGTAGCTTAGGCTACTATTTATCAACACAAAAGCTATGATATATCCTTACTCTTGCCAATGTCAGTCTGGAGATTCCCATGTAGCAGCAGTCTTGGTGGTTTATTATCATCATTAATTATTATTATTATTATCATTATTATTATTATTTGTGTATTATTTAGAGTGCGTCTCCCCCCCCCCCCCTCCCCCTTTTTTTTCTTTTTACGTCTTTTGCTGTTCGATACTTAGGTATGAATGCAGGTATCTGGAGGCTCTTGACATGTTTTCCACTTAGAGGTGTTACATGATGTTGATGCACAGATCAAGTAAAACACAGTGCTCGTAGATCCTGCTATTCACAACAAGCTACTTCGGTGTCGCTACAAGAGAAGTGTATGTACAGCATAATTCATGAGAAGTATTTACTGCAAGAGCAGGATGACACCATAAAATTTGGATACTAGCAGTCAACATTCCCATTTCACAATCTATTCGCCCTGAAATATGTTTTAAGCCGGCAGTAACTTTTTTTTCTAGGAGATGTGGCTTATCTATTTCAAGTATTTAAAGAAGAGTTGGTTCATGAGATGAACAGATATCGCTGGAACCTTGCGGGCCTAAATGAGATGCGATGGAAACGCATAGGTGAAGCAAAGACAAAGGGCGGACACAAGGTGTATCACAGTGAATGGGAGGATAGACACGAAGAAGGAGTGGGCTTCTTTATTCACAAGAACACTGTCAGCACCGTCATGGGATGCTGCCCAGTTTCCAGCAGACTGATCTCCATCCGCCTGAAGGCACACAATTCAACATGCGTATGCCCGTGCAACTGAACATAGCGGTGAGGATGTGGGGGATGTCTACTGCCAACTGCAAGAAATCATAGATGAAACACCCAGGAAAAATATCTTAGTGGTACATTGTGTCAGGAATGCTACGGTTGGAGAAGATGCCCACACAATCTGACAATCTGGAAGGGCACTTGTGGACCCTCTTGAAACCCTACGGCAAAAGACAGAGGCCATCAACTGCTTGAGCTTGCTGCCACCAACAAACTAGAGATAACAAATACGCTTGGCGTGCACAAGGCATCCAGAAGATGGACTTAGCTCAGCTCAGACGGTCAACACCGAAACCCGATCGACTACATCATGGTCCCCAGACGCTTCCGAATAGAAATGAACACTGCACGCACGCGTGCATTTCCCCGGGCAGACATAGGAAGCGATCACAACCTGGTTATGATGTCGTTTAGAGTTCATCTGAAGAAAATCAACAAAACCCAAATTTAACAGACTTCGGTTTAACATGGAAAAGTTAAAAGACCCAGCCATAAGAGAAGAATTTCAAGTGATGATCGGATGGAAATTTGCAGCTCTGACAACACTGGTGGATGACAACTTTAACCTTGAAATAATCGGCCAACGCAGCAATAGTTGGAACAGCCAGTGAGATCTTGGGGAAACACCAATGCCCAAAAAAGCCATGGGTTACCGCCAATATCTTGGAATTGTGAGACAAAGGACGGGAGCTGAAGAAAAAAAAAAAGAGAAAAGTAACCCAGAAAGAGCCCATAAGTACAGAGGGACAAGCAACAAAGTCAAGACGGAAATTAAAAAAAAAAAAAAAAAGAGAACAGGATTGAACAACAATGCACAGAAGAAAACCATATACTGAACAGATGGACAGAATTTTGCGTCGAGTTATATAACTACCAACTCAAGGGAGACCAAGCAATATTAGGTTGCCCACTGGCAGAACCAGAGGAGGATTCACTCCCCATATTACAATGATGATGTGGAAGCGGCAGTCAAAGCTCTGAAACACGGAAAGACAGCAAGTATTGACAACATACCTTCAGAACTGGTTCAGGCAGGAGGAGAGACAATGACAACAGCCCTCACATCTATCTGCAACAATATCTGGAGCACTGGAATATGGCCAAACCCCTGGACAGAGTTTGTGATCATCACCATACCAAAGAAAGGGAATCTTCAGTTATGCAATAGAACCATGTTTCATTAGCCACCCAAGCAAGGTCATGCCTAAAATTATACTGAACAAGTTGAAACCTGCAACGGAAACCAAGAACGTTTTAGAGCAGGGAGATGCACCGAGCAGATCTGCGATTTGCTCTTGACATCGATGGCCTTGCAGGGAACGAGGATGAGCTGATCAGCTTAATGGAGCATCTGGATAAAGCGACCTCTGCATTAGGCATGGAGATCAGCGATGAAACAAGCTTATGACTGCCAACACCCAAGAAACAGTGAAGACCTTTAAACACCTTGGCTCCATCATACCAGATTAAGGTTCAGAACCTGAACTTATAACAAGGATCACACAAACAACAGCTGCAATAGCAGAAATCCAAACTATCTGGGGAGACAACAATATCAGTCTGCCCTCGAAGATCCAACTATTGCGTTCCTTTGCTTTGTCGGTCTTCCTACACGCCTACGAAACCTGGACACTCACCGCAGAGCTAGAAAGAGGGATCCTGGGAACCGAGATGAAATGCTATAGAAAGATCCCAGGCGTTCACTAGACAGAGCACTTGACAAAAGAAGAGGTCAGCAGAAAGATCGTGGAAGCTATAGGACTCCATGATGATCTCCTCATTGTTGTAAAGAAGGGAAAACTAACATGGTGTGGGCACGTTTCTCGTACAAGAGCCCTTGCAAAAACAGTCTTGCAATGCACAGTTAAAGGAGGTCGGAGACGGAGAAGACAGAGAAAGAGATATACAGGAATGGACAGGACTCAGTCTGGCAGAATCACAAAGAGTGCTAAAAGATAGAGACAGATGGATGCTGAACACGTCTTCATAGGTGCCTCAACATCATCTACGGAAGTAAAGGGATGAGTGGCATCTGTCTGTCCTTGTCAGATACGTATTTTCTCATGACAAAACCATGCACAAGGAATCTCTGTGAATGGCATGTATTGTACCAAGATGTCGTGGATGGATGGATGGATGGATGGATGGATGGATGGATGTCTTGGTGGATGGATGGATGGATGGATGTCTTGGTGGATGGATGGATGGATGGATGGAGTGATGGATAGATGGATGGATGGATGGATGGATGGATGGATGGATGGATGGATGGATGGATGGACTGTAAGAACTTCTGTCGTAAATGAATGGATGGATGGATGGATGGATGGATGGATGGATGGATAGATGGATGGATGGCTGACTGGCTGGATGGATGGATGGATGGATGGATGGATGGATGGATGGATGGATGGATGGATGGATGGACTGTAAGAACCTCTGTCGTAAAAGCCATGGTCTTCTTTGTAATAAATGAATCTTAATGTCTTAGAATATTAGAATAAAAAGAAGATTTTACAGGATAAAAATTACACCAAGCAGAGCTCATAAAAAGTATATTATTCTTATCCTCATCATTTTTTAAAGGAGCTATTTCGTGATCCTAACGAAAATAGAGACGAGTTCCTGTTTGCTTGCCCTCTCAAAACTATGTTCGTGAACAGAGTTTGCTAAAATAGGCTGTGAGGGGTCTTTAAAATCTGCAGACGTAACATATGGCTGTGAATCTTGTATGCACATTGTTCGAGTAGTTATGGTATAATTATTTTTCGTTTTCATTACCCGAAGAAAACAGCCGATACCGATCAAAACAAGTTTTTCAGAATGATACGTGCGCTGCTTACTTTGTAAAGATATTTCCTGGCTTTCTAACACTAGAAAAGAATCCAAGGGAGTTTTTTTTTTTTTTTTAAATACATGATTGTATAGGTCAAACTGATGCTGTCCTGTGACTTAAAAGTAAATAGCAAGAGTGCACACCTCGGTATTGGTATTTGGAGAATTAAACTGAGTGCCAATCAAAGAAAAGGTGTGTAGTGTATTGAATACGCCATTCTATCCATGGCAACACTCGGGAGCTTACTGTTCAATCTTTGTTTTTAGAATAATGACAAACATAGCAAAGTTTGTTTTTTTTTCTTTTTGTAACCTTATGTAAGTAGAAACGAAGAGGATAAGAGACGAATTCAACAGGAAATTGGGCCATTCAGGAGGTTGAAAGACGTATATAGAACGTAACGCATTCATGGATCACCTCACTACAGTTAACGGCCGAAAATTGAAGTGATATGGCCATGTCACAAGATCTACGGGTCTGGCCAAAACAATCCTTCAATACACAGTCCCTGGAGGAAGAAGACAAGGCGGACAGAAAAAGAAGTGGGGAAGATAACATCAAGGAATGGATTGGACTTGAGCTAGGAGACACCATAAGAATGGCAGAGAAAAGAAAGGAGTGGAGGAGGATTGTCGCTAAATCTTCACAGGCGACCAGACGAACTGCAGCACCAGTTTAGGGACGTGAGTCAGTCAGTCAAGTAGAAACACAGATCTTTGTGCAAATAATACTGAATACCAAATTTCAGATGGATCCATTTTCGAGTCCTAAAGCGTTTTATGGATTTTGTTGCAGGTTTTTAGTACAGATTAAGATGAGAACAGTCAGGCTATTCTAGGCTACCTTTGAAAACAAGAACAGAACGAAAGAAATGGCTGAATGAAACCAAATCAAACACCTGAATAAAGAGAACCGAACTAAACAGTTAATACATTTTCGTGGAGTAACGATACACTAAATAATCCAAGAGACCAACATCAAAATGTGCAACTTGCTTTGAGTGACTGGGTAATGTCGGGCTACCCTTTGTATATTTTTAGGGGGCGGGGTGGGGGAGGAGGGGAGAATAACCCCACTAACATCATGAGTTATTTTAGCATTTGAATAAATCCCTCACAAATGTCCCGGATTCTCTACTTGTAATGAAACTGAGAAAAGCTTGTTTTCATACGTGATCCTTTTGAATCATTTCACTTTGCTTAACGATGACGAAATTGCGTTCCCGGGTTTGATACCGTAATTAAAATTATAATTATTATACACTTATACCCACGTCAATTTATTGCTGACGCAGTACTAATCTTGAATTTCGTGAGGTGGGGGTGAACGATGATGTATTTACTAAGTGAACATGTACTTTGTAACAAAAGCATGGGTATCACATCAAGACAAAATAAGACGGATGATAGGAAGATCCAAAAGTGAAACAATATGTTATTCCATCTCATTATACCTTACAACTAAGATCATATGTCTACAGGAAGTAAAACAACAAAGAATTATATGACAATTAAATGTAATTAAATTTCATGTTCCCAGAAACGGCATCACTATGTTCAGGATTGATTGACTGTATTGTTCCATCTACCAACAACTTATTGGCTGACTGATTGATTGACTAATTTGGTTAATTTACAGACTAATAGTTGGTTGATTGGTTGATTGGTTGGTTGGTTGATTGGTCGGTTGGTTGGTTGGTTGGTTGGTTGGTTGGTTGGTTGGTTGGTTGGTTGGTTGGTTGGTTGGTTGGCTGGTTGGTTGGCTGGTTGGTTGGTTGGTCGGTTGGCTGATTTGTTGGCTGGTTGGTTGTGTTGGAGTTTAACGACACATCAGCGCGATTACGGCTATACTGTGCTATATTGTAACGGACGTTTACATGTCATAAAGAAGAGAAGAAAGAGCGCGGGAAAGTAAAAAAAAAAAACTTAACAAAAACACCAAATAAAAAAAAAAAACAACGTCCAAAGTCTGATTTCCCCTATATCAAATCATAGAAGATGTCATCCAAAACTGTGGTTCTCTCAAAACTTCACTGTGATCACTGGCTGCTGCTTGTATTACAAATAATAACAAAGAGTATCTGCATCTGTAATATGTATGTGTACGCATATGTATGTGCATGAGCGCGTGTGTGGGTGTTTGTTTGTTTGTTTGTTTGTTTGCATATGCGCTTTTTCCTCTCCGAGCTGACATATCTTTTCTAATCCCGCCCCCGGGTGTAACAGTTCTGTCAAGTTGAAACACTCCCTGTACCGCTGGGATCACACAGGGAAGCCATAAACTGCCATATCATGGCATGAAAAGAATTGAAGAACAACTTCATACAAAGAAAGAAACCCGATATTCACTGAACATCAGCCAGGGGCTAAAAGCATGTTTTTATGGCCTAAGCTACACAATGCAGTTATGCCAACCAGTACCAAAGAAATTGTACATAAATGGAAATAATAAATACTGAAAAAGATAGAAGGCCGCCCATTTGATTCAAGTCTTATTCCTCCTTAACCTGAATTAGAACATTTTTTACAGACATATTTCAATGTATCTTATGTGCGAACGAAAAAAAAAAAGGGGACACACTCCTAGAACTGTCCATAAAGTGGGTCAATAATATTTATGACTGTAAGATACATACGGCTTATCATGAGACATTTCAAGAACACATTAACTGCCGGCGAACATGAAAGATTTCAATATACAAACATCGGCACATGAACCTTCTGTTCAGTACATTTACACAAGGCCCGAGTCTTTTCTCCTTTTGTGACTACACATGACATTCTCAAAAGTGGCTACAATATGGCGATTTGTAGAGGAAGAAAATGACCTACTTTACACCGCTGTGATTTGAATATGGAACTTTCATAATTATGAACAGATTTCAATGCATTCAATATGCCTGTTTGTTTGTTTCTTTCTTTCTTTCTTTGTTTTGGGGTTTAATTTATACTCGTGGGATGGGAGGATGTTATTCAACATGAGTGAGAAAACATCCAACGATACACTGAAGTGTTGCCAAAAGTGTGCAACAAAGTCAGAACTTAACCCTTTTGTGACACAGTGAAGAGACAAAGTACCGGAGAGCAAACATGAAAGATCTGAAGACACAGACACTGGTACAAGAATAAGCTTGTCAAACAACATCCGCAAAGCTAAACTATGGCGGGGATCGGTCTTTCTTTGGTGACCACAAGGCATCCGGCGCTTCTTGTCCTAACATCACAATCCATCCATCCATCCATCCATCCATCCATCCATCCATTCAGCCATCCATCCATCCACCCATCCATCCATACGTACATACATACTTACATACATACATCCGTCTGACCGTCCGTCCGTCCGTCCATCCATCCATCCATCAGTCCGTCTATCCATCCATCCATCCATCCTCCATCTGTCCGCTCGTCCGTTCATCCATTCATCCATCCATCCGTCCGTTCTTCCATCCATCCAGTCATCCGTCCGTCCGTCCGTCCATCCATCTATCCATCCATCCATCCGTCCGTCCATCTATCATCCATGAATCCATCCATCCCTCCATCAATCCATCCATCCATCCGTCCGTCCATCCATTCATCCATCCATGCATCCATC
This sequence comes from Peronia verruculata, assembly GCA_038406235.1. Taxonomy (NCBI): domain Eukaryota; kingdom Metazoa; phylum Mollusca; class Gastropoda; order Systellommatophora; family Onchidiidae; genus Peronia; species Peronia verruculata. The sequence continues at coordinate 8,923 of JBCAUA010031028.1, forward strand.
TATCTATATATCTATCTGTCTGTCTATCTATCTATTCAGTACAGGCAATAAAGCTTGGCAACTGCTAGAGAAATAAGAGGCCCGTTTACTAAAGGTCTAATTTGTCTATGGAATACTGATCCTTTGTGAAGATATATGGCCTACATGACTTTGTGCATACACAAATTTGTTGCAGGGGAAAAATCGATAGGACAAAATTTGCAGCCAATGGATGTTAGCTACTCATATGGCACGGTGTTCACACACATTGTAACGTTGTGACATATTCTGAGGACATCATAATAACCTGAGGGAGAGGAGGGGCGAGCTAGTGTTCAGCTTACGGAGTGTGTGTGTGGGGGGGGGGGAGGGGGGGGGATGTTGCTTTCGTTCATTCCTCTCTGTTAGGTACACTCCATAAAGGTATGTATTATCCTCTGACGCTGGGTATACGGCAAGCAGGCAGGCATGCAGTCAAGCAGGCATGCAGTCAAGCAGGCAGGCAGGCATGCAGGCAGGCATATAACAGGCAGGCAGGCATGCAGGCAGGCATATAACAGGCAGGCTGGCAGGCAGGCAGGCGGACAACAGCCAGGCAGGCAGGTTGACAGGCAGGCAGCTTAGCAGGCAGACAATAGGCAGCTTGGCAGGCAAGCAGGCAGGCAGACAACAGGCAGGTAGGCAGGCGGACAACAGGCAGGCAGGCAGGCAGGCAGACAGCCGGCAAGCGGGCAGATGCACAGACAGGGCAAAGCCCAATGGTCTTACGACAGCAGTAGAAGGAGAAAGAGAATCCCGATGTAGAACACGGCCATTACTGAGCGTTTGTTGACGAGCACATCCGGCCATCGATTATCATGAAGTAGTTTCTAAATCTGGATCTCCAACCTGTGACGGCTTTGAACAGTCTGCGACCGCTCCAGTGAAATGATAAGGGAATAAAACAAAAAGAACTGATACTACAAGCCAAAGCCCCGGTGGTGTAACAGGCAAGAAGAGGAAATGCAAAGATGTAACGAATCATGGTTAAATATATTATTATGTTGAGTACATGTGCGTGCGTATGAACTACTAAGATTATTTACACTGAGCCTAGCAAGTGTGTGTGCATACGCTGGCCCTTGGAGATATTGCGTTATCGAATGTGTCTGAGATACTCTCTACGCATTTTGTGCAGAATGGTGAAGATCTCGTGTGTGCGTATTACGTCATGATGTATACTACTACGTCACCATTTTCTGTTTGTTTGTACCGGATGTGACCCAGAAAGAAAGCTTTAGCAACGACAAGAGGCATGAGGAAATTCCAGTAACAGAGGGAAAGAGAGACAGAGTTCTGGTTCTGGACGGGCCAGCATCTATATAAAGACAGCAAGGTCGTCGCAGGAAGAAAATTGAGTGCAGAGAGAGAGCTGTGTGCGTCGGAATTAGACAGCTGTCCTGAGGCGTTTATTATCATCAAGCACCTGCAATAAATTCTGTATTGTTTCGACGTTGGAGATTTCTGTCGTTATTTCTTCACCACTGTGTGCGTCTCATCTGTATCCACCGCCTGATCGCCACTTACAACGTCACGACTCATACCCATTCCAACATCAACACCCAGAATCTTCGTGACAGATGGGATCTCCCAAATATATTCACCATTTTCCCGAGAAGGCCAGATGTTGGGCCTCCCTACCAGCAGGAATCGAGGGTACCGTTGAGTCACTGAAAAAAGAAATTGCATGTTTTCGATCTTTGTGTTCTTCCATCCCTCAGTAGAAGGACCAGCGAGTCGAATCAACAATCTTTTCTTACCTTATTTTATCCTACCGTACCGTCCCTTGTCTTGCCGTATCTTAGTTTACCTTATCTTATCTATATTACCTTTTTTAAATCTAGTCTAATATCTTGGCTTACCCTATAATTATTTTAATCATTTGTATCTCTCTCTCTCTCTCTCACTCTCTCTCTGCCCAGATTGTTCAGCAGCAGAAAAATGTAAAAAAAAAAAAAAAAGAAAGAAAGAAAAAAAAAAAAAAAGAAAAAAAAAAAAAAAGAAAGAAAAAAAAAAAGGAAAAGAACGCGAGGGGAGAATGACAGAAGAAGGAGATATTTGGAGATAAGCACAAGATGATAAAAGAGAGAGGCGGATGAGGGGGGGGGGGGCAGAAAAGGAAAGAAGTAAGTAACTAAGGCTATCACTTTGCGATAGTAAGAGTCACTTGAGCAAGACAGCCGTGAGCATACTGACTTCAGGGCGATCATATTTCGACAGCTTAATAGATCATTTTTCCTAAGACTGGGGGGCAGCTTTTAGAAGATTATGAATGATAGCATTATCCTACTACATGTATATTGTTTTATCTGAGTGACCCTACAACCAGGTTACAGTAAGAGAGGAGCAACAGCATGTATAGCAACAGAATATTTAATGTTACTTCAAATTATGTAGTTTTCTTTTATTATATATGAAGCCTCTGAATCCCAAAAAGAGAAAAAAAAAAAAAAAAACAGAAAACAAACACACAAAAAAAGGGGAAAAAAATAGGTCGCATTTAAGTACATGTCCAGTTTGGTGAGAGACGTTTTGTGGGTTAAAAAGAAATTGAACTGAAATTTGGAAATTTTGCCCCAACAACGGGCATCTCTTCATCTGATTTATAACTGCCAAGGGTTCTTCAACATATACTTGGAACCTCTGAGATGTATTTGCCTTTATCCGAGAGGGCTAAACTTCAAGCTTCTCTAATCATCCAGGAGGCCAGAGAACCATTGACTGACTAAATATAATCAAAAAGGTTCTAATCATTCCCACCCATGTTTTGTTGAACGGCAGTACTCGGCCACAGTAGCTAATCCCAAAAACTGTATGCATTTGGTCCTTAACTCTATATAAGCTACTCAGAATTTCATGTACGCTCAGTCCTTTTGAGCTTATTTTTATCATGTTGTCACGTACAGGGGTAGAGGGTTAAAATTTAAAACATAGAAGAATTTTTTTTTTTTAATATTTTTTTAAAAAATAGTAATAATGTTTAAAAACATAAATACTATATTGGCAAAAAAAAAAAAAAAGCAACCTAGAAAGGAATGATAAATTTGATTAAAAACGGTGTACAAATGGTTTGAATTTGTAATCTTAATACTTTAAAGGTTATGTTATGACATTTATTGTTAACGAAAAGTGGCTTACTTTAAGTTAGCTGCCATTGTTGTTGATATCATTGTTGTTTTCGTTTGAAGATGTTAATGTTGCTGCATCGGGTGTTGCTTTTGATATATATTGTTGTTATTTCATTGTTGTTAATGTTGTTGTTTGCTGTTGCTGTTGTTTGTCTTTCTTGTTGTTTTTGTTGTTGTTGTTGTTTTTGTTGTTGTTGTTGTTGTTGTTGTTGTTGTTGTTGTTGTTGTTGTTGTT
>JBCAUA010031039.1:1903-12303 GCA_038406235.1 Peronia verruculata
GGCATGCATTAATTTTGCAAAGTACATACACTGTATGATTGTGCAAAATTGAACCCACAGAAACAACAACAACAACAACAACAAAGTAAAAAAGTAATGCAACTAAGAAGTTATCTCAAATAAAGACCTGTGGAATAGAACCAACCAAGCACCGATTGGAGAAGACATCAAGAAAAGAAGATGGGAGCACTGGACTGGAACCCACAAAGAAAATGAAAAGTTGGCAGACCCAAACAAACCTGGCGAAGAAGTGCGGACGCTGAAGTGAGGGTAGCTGGAATGACATGGGCCAAGCTGAAGGGGATCTTCCAAAACCGCGTCCGATGGAGGTGTGCTGTAGTGGCCCTTTGTTCCCGAGCGGAATCTGAGGCTTACCTACCTACCTACATGTACCTACCTACCTGCCTGCCTGCTTGCCTACCTACCTACCTACCTGCCTGCCTGCCTACCTAACTAACTAACTAGCTAACTATCTAACTAACTAAATAAATAACTAACTATAAGTATTATGACATGATTAATATAGCCTTATAATAAAGTACACATTGTTGTATTTTTACCTAAAAAAACATTCTCTCATGCCCTTTAATTTTACTCTATCAATTCCCCAGTTAATAACGAAGATGACTCAAATTCTGAGAATTGGCTTGCTTTGTCTCTAAAATTTTGTCCTTTAAACATTCGGCTTTATTTGGTATCAAATTGACGGTCGTGTTATTTTCTGTGCACGCCACAAGCCAAAACTAAAATCCGATAGGCGTGATGCATGAGAAAAGACTGAACGCATGAACCTCTGCAGATTCTTTATTTGGGTTAATTAGGAGCAGAGGGAATAATAATTATATTTTGGTGCAATGTTTTATCATTTTAAACGCCTCTGCTGGTTTTAACTCTAGATTTTTTATTTTTTTTTTAACCATGTTTGAGGTCGTAATCTTATTCTCTTTCATTTAACTCTGGTTCATGTGTCCAACTGTTATTTTCATTTCTGTCTAGTGCATGTTTATACAATGTAATACATGTACGTGTATGCTGGTATGTGGCAGAGTGAGTAAGGTGATATTACATTATATATTCTGTTCTGTGATATTATATGATCCAAATACATGTACATGTACAAGAGACTCCATCAGCATAGTAATGTACGTGCGTCATCGCCACTGGCCGTCATCCCATTCCAAGGCATAGTTCACGAACTGAAGATCTCCTACCACCGGACTTCGAATCTGGGATAGTTCTGATAAATATGATATACATGTAGGTGATATTTCATGGGTCTTTCTTCATTTAGCTAACTAGCTGGATTGTTTTCTAATGACTGTTAAGTTTAATCTATAAAACATACATGTTCTACATGTTATTATTATTTTAAAATCCTTTCACTGTCAAAACTTCTGTTCCTTTTGGTATATGCATTACATGTATTTTATTATTTAAAATCCCAGTCTTTGAGCATTGTCTGGGTACTTGTAATGTAGGATTGTCCACCAGTATGTGAGTACAGCTGGAAGGTGGGTGAGATGATGTGCTCCAAATTCAAGAGGCTTCACCATTGCAGTACAATGTGCATGTCCAACATACTTTGACGAAACACCCCTTTACATGAAAACGCTGTTTTGAAGATAATCGTATTTAACTTGTGCAAACTCTCTTTTGACACTTTTTATAGAGCAAAGTGACACAGTGGACTGGCTTGTCACATTGTGGCTAGTTATAAACTAAAGTAGCAGGTGCGGGAACTACACTGTATAATGAAAACGGTGTGCTCGTAAAAGAAACCAAAACTAGATGTCATCATCACTGCTCTTCACCTCATCTCTGGACATAGGTCATGGGCTAATGATCTTCATCCAGCCTGACCTTGAGATACCAGTAATATTTTTTTTTTGTCCTTATGTATTTCCTATAGCACATAACCAGTTCTCCTCACATCACTGCTCAAGCATTTCTTCCGGGTGATAGTAAACTTTTTTTTAAACTCTTATGTATCAGGGATGTCAATCTGTCTACATGAAAAAGTAGGAAAAGTTCCTGGCATATTCTTTAGCAAACATGTAAAACTGGTAAATAATACCGGATTTGTGGCCAAAAGAGAAATTACTGACAGCCAAAAAGTAGGAAATCCTACTAAAGCAGGAAATTTGACATCCCTGATGTATGTATAATATAAGTACTTTGTGCATTCATATGGTTATACAAGTACAATGCACTACTAATGTAACATGTTCTGGAACAGCATGTCACCAAATTAAATTAGACATCAGTTCAAATTGTGGTTACCAGCATTGAATTCATTTGTCAACAAAGACATCAGCATTTCTAGCACAGAGATAACTGATACATAGAACAAAGACTCCAACACAGCACATGTTTACCAAAGATGAGACACACAGAACTAATACATGTAATCGTTTCTGTAACAATCTGTATTGTATTCTTATTTATCATTACACCAATATACTGTATAAATACATGTAGTCATGGACAGATTAATTCCTAATATTGTGCAAGATGGCATATGATATTTCATACATGAACAGATAAACATACAGGATCAATAATAGACACAATTACTTTATTGTACATTTTATACACACATAATGTGTGAATTCTTTAAGTTCAAAATGGTCCAGTTACTTTATTTATGGCCATTTCTCTAATTTGTATTAGGAATATCATTAAATCTATATAAGCATAAGTATGTAATTCAATAATCACCATTCCACTCTCATGTACACAGTATTCCTGCTGATATATGAAGGGTTTCGGTGCAAAATGAGACATATCCAAATTTGCCGTCAGAGAAAAATGGCATTTTGTTCTCCAGTAGTTTGTAATTTATCATTAAGAAGTAAAATTTTCTGAAGACTTTCAGGAAGGACAAGTCGCATTTGGTGAAAAGGAAAGTCCTTACCTTACAGCACGATCACCATTCCTAGTATTGAAGGGTATAGCTAAAGCAAAAAGTTTCAAAAATGGTGTTTGTCACGTTTTGCCCTGAAACCCTTCATTGGTCTATTTGTCATATGACCAAGCGAAATAAGTCTGGTCGGTTAAGTGGGCTAAGTAAGAAATGAAATTTACTGACCACAAGAGTTACATATACATGTATTTTCCCATTGATGTTATATTATGTACGTATGTTATTGCCCCTGTTTGTTTTCAAGCATATTTCGTGTGTGGCTGCAAAACATTTTGGTTCTGTAAAGCGCTTCGAGCCCTACGGGGGTGAGGCACTATGTAAATGCCCTTTATTATTATTACATGTATTATTATTTTGAACCTGAAGTTGAACATCTTGACAAGAATCATAGCATGGGTGAAAGTTCGCAAAGAGCAGTTGGCCTGAAAACTGACCACCCCAACTCCAAAAGCCTGCAAGCATGAAACCCAATTGTTAACAAGCCTGAAAGCTGTAAAATATGTTGTATAATGGTGTATCCCATGAGATTAACTGGGTAAATAATAGCAGGAGAAGGATAAATCAGAATCTTTTGCAACATTTTGGGGCCAGCACATACATGTATTTTTATTCTCTTCAATAAGCCAGCGAGATCGTTAAGCTAACTTCAGTTGGCCGGCATGCTGGCTGTGTCTGGCGAACTTTCACCCATGAATCATAACTAAATAATTTTTTTTGTTTTGTTTTTGATCCCACCCAAGAAAAGAACACGCATGCTTTTTTCCAATAGTACATGTGATGTGTATGTGCCAACAATTCTTACTACAGTTAATAAATTTTGACACCAGACTCCCTTCACTCGGACACATTGCTTTTTCTCAAATGTCTGCAATAACAACTGCCTCTTAGTACTACTTTGTATTACTATAGTTATGACCACTGGGCTACTCCACAGAAACATCACATATGTGGCATGTATCTTCTACATAAGTGTAGACTACAGTTTAAACATCACTCATGCATTTCTCTTCTAACAGTTAACACTTAACCCTACAAGTACAAGAGTCAAGGAGCTAAACTAATCAAAGGACTTGTTCTCTATACTTTGATTATGAGGTACATGTATTTACCAAATGACAAACAGAGCAGGGAAAACAAGATGACCACCCCTCTATAGGTTGAAAGGCTTACCAAGAACGTATCGCAGGAGAAAAAAAAAAAGTAAACATTTCTTTTTTGTATTTTGGCTGGATTGTACGTTTTTAATAACAATGATAACAATGTAGACGCCTTGGTACCTCAGCAGTTTATGACAGAATTAAGTCTGCATCACACGTTATACATGTACTGGAAATGAGCTGGCTTTAATGTATCTACCCTTCACACTGACTCAGCTTTATGCACAGGCATGCAGTTCTACAAGTTCAGGAACTGATATCCATTATTACATACATGTATATTGATGATTCCTCCATTTCAACCTTTGAAAATATCACTTTTGTCATAAGTGAGATTACTATTCTCCAGAGGAAATTGCAACCGAATCCTTGAAAACCAAATTGTTTTCAGTGGTAAATTTAAAAAAAAAAAAAAATGAACTGTCACTGATCCAATGTCAGTATTCCAGATCAGGAGATTTTCACAGAAAAGTGTCTTTAAAATCCACAAAACTGCAATTTTCTCAGAACATAATTATGTAGTACCAATACTAGTGGCACTTAAGATATCATAGATAAGAAAGTTGAAAAATATTTCTCCATGTATCAAAAATTATGCCCAAATGGATATATTGACAAGGAAATAAAAAGCAGGTTAGACCAGTGGACAAAACAGAACTGATGCAAAATAAATGCATGTACTAACCATGTACTGTACAAGCACTATGATAAATGAATACATAAGCAAATGTATGTACACCAGATAAGATCAAATGAAATACACACCACCGATACAAAAGAAGAGACTTGTCCTCCAAGCAACTTGCAACATCAACTATAGAGTCCATTTTGTTCCACTTGGTCTTCCTAAAACAAATACCTAACTACATGTATTATAAATATATATATTATTTATTATGCATTCGAATATATTATAGTGGTGCATGTAATATAAAAAAAACAATAATAAAGGCAGTAAATGGGACAATCAAGTGACTAGTGATATGTTTGACAAAGTAATGCAGAGCATCACTGCTGCTGGCACGAGCTAAATACATGAGGTACAGTATGCAGTACAGTGTAACTGTCTAAATTATTTATTTCAATAATTTCATCTCCAATTTGAAATCTCAAGATAATCTAGCCTATTCTTATCTCATAACCAAGAGAAATTTCACAACAACTTTCTCTACAATAATGGAATCTAACAATATTTAATTTGAAACAAAATTTTAAGTTCACAAAGAAGGGAAACTTTCTACTTATATATTCACACAAACTTCAATGTGCTGCAGCAGAAAAAAATCATAAAACCAAATTTTTTTTATTTTCAGGAATGAAAGAAAGCTTCATAATGTCATTATATACTTATATATTGCATCCCAAGTTTCATTTGAACATAATACAGACATAAAAAAAATAATTAAATAAGACTTTTGGTCTTGAGCATGGCTGCTGTCTGTTCCATTAAAAAATTAAAAAACCTGTAATACAAGCAGTTTTTCCCTTGTCTATCTGTTCTTATTTTGAACTTCACTTTAAAATGGACATTAACAGATTCCAAAGAAGATTTTTTTTTTTTTTTACTGGCCTTAAAGTTCATTACTGTAATCAGAAAATGTAGTTACAAGCCCCTAGAGGAGAACAAGAGACATTTTCTTGTAATATGTGAAAATAGTTCTATGCCGTGGTTGTCCCTTCGATACAAGTTTCCAAGAGCAGAATTGTTAATTGTAAAATTTTGAACTAATTACCTCCAGTACCCCTTCCTGTCAAATCTTTTCTTCTTCATTTTTTTTTTTTTTGCTCTATGTCTGTTACAGATATCACAGTAAAAATAGCCTATAATATGTGTATTGCGACCAGGGCAAATGAGTCAGAAGTCGCAGCGGGCAACGAAGATACACGGCTGTTTTTGGTTGTTTTTAACAACTTTCCAACTAACAAGTAACATACTAATTTTTTTTTTCTTCACAAAACGTCAGTTTAACCTTTTATTAATCCGAGAAAAAAAAAAAAAAAAGAAAAATTTTGGTATCATAGTTGGAAAATAGTGAAAAACGGTAAAAAAACGGCTGTGACTTGAACTAACCTGGCGCAACTTGTGACTCATTTGCCCTGGGCGCAAGACATGGTAAAGTGAAATCAAACATAATGTACAAATGAGTAATGAAAAAGTGTGCTTGCAAAAGGATAAGGCAGATCCAAAAAGTGAGCTGCCCAGATTTGTGTAGGCAAATATCACAGCAGATCACTGCACTGTTTTAAGACTTCCAGATATCTAGGCTGTCATCGAACACCCAACAATTACATAATGGTCTGTGTCTTCCAACTTTTAAAAACTATTGCTTGATTCGTGGTGATCTTTCTCAGAGCACAGGATGACGTTATAGAGAATAGTGAATTTCTTCCTCTTTGCCATTTCTCTACAGGAAACTGATGGCCTGCAAATGTTCCTTCAAAGAATATTTGAGTTCAAGAAATAACAAGCTCCGGCTTACGGGGAAAATGCAAGAACTTTGTTACTGTGATATGTTATCTGGCGAGTAGTCACGTGTCTTGCGCCAGAACAAATGAGTCGGAAGTTGCGCAGAGTCATCGCTAGTTACACCCGTTTTTTACCATTTTCCGATTCAGATACCATTTTTTTTTTTTCCAGGTTGGAAAAGGTTGAGTTTTTGTTTTGTGGAAAAAGATAAAATAATTTTGGTATCTCTGTCAGACAATATTTAATAACGGCTGTAACTCAAAATCGCCCAGCATGACTTCTGACTCACTCGCTTTGGGTGCAATACATATGTGCAACATAACGAGCATGTCTTTGAGCAATCAACTCCCTGATATCCCCAGGTCTAATTGTTCTCTGGATTTTTTTCTTGAAAATCTGTCACTCAAATCCATTTCATAGTGCCAAGTATCTTAAAACTGTAGAAGGTAATCTTGTGAAAGAGATCAGACATTCAAGTATGGATGCTCCTTTACTCAAGGTTTTTGAAAAAAGAGAACCAGAGAGATTCCCCGCTCAAGACCAGGATAATTTAAATATAACATCTTTCAATCAGGAATTCCAATTAGCTTCGAAAGCTGTTTCACATTGTTAGTGACATTTACCCCAAAACTTAAATCAAACATATGAAAGATATGGAAGATGGTGTTAAAATGTAGATATTCTCTCTTCTGATATTCCTTTTAGATGTGTATGGGTTCTTATGAGTTGGAAGTCAACTGGAAAATTTAACATCAGGCACTTCCCCTGAAATCTACTTTATATTGCCAATTATCCTACAACTTAAGGCAATCTTGTCAATGAGATGGGATGAGGTGTTAGAGCATAAAGATTCTCTCCCCTAACTTCTGTTTTGTAGGTTTTCAAGTGCAGACCAGAGCGGGATTCCCCGGTCACCAGATTGAAGCTGTAGTAATGGAGTGGACATGTAATCAAATACCTTCCACCGACCTCCTCAATATCACCCTGCTCTAGAGGTCCTTTGGCATGGGGACAGCTTGAATTACTCAAGAAAAACTTGTCAGGGGCAACAAAGAAAAGAGCCAGATTGGGACCATTCTCCATGAAAACTTTCCGACAGGGTTTTGATTTCAAGTTCTCTACCTCACCCACCAAATGCCAATTTAATTCCTCTTCTGTTTTCACATCAGCTTCTATACTTGCCATTGCTAATAATTGTTTACCAAACACTCAAGGTTTAAATCAGACACTAATAGAGGCAGCACATGCACTTGGAAATAAGGATTTAGTTTCTCAGGTTACATCAGTGTAATGAAAAAAGAAAAAAAAAATGTAAGATATTTTTTTTTTAAAACATACAGGCTCATACAAATTTCTGAGATAGAAGAAAAACTCCAACAGAACTGAACACTTAAATTAACTGAGAAGGAATAGTTGGACAGCTTGTTAAGTTCGTTTTTTTCTAGAAAATGGCACTGTGATCCAATGCAATTTTAGGAAATGATCAATAACATAAATAGGTTGACACTACAAAATACAGGCAGATAAATAAAGATGTTAAGCTATGCACACTTTTGCCTTGTTCTTACAATCATCTCACTGAAATTTTTGTTCAATATGAACTGCTGATAGATGCGAGTCAGCTTGTGCAAGAATAGACTTATGATTTGCTGCTTATCACAGACTTATTCACTTCACTCCCTTGTCAACTGCTTGTCAGATGAAATGATTCTGCAAGTTCAGTCATTCAGATCCAAACCATATTTTGGGTACAAATCCTTCGTCTGAACACCCTCCAACTCAGCTGGTGAAAAGAAAAATAAACTTTTAGTGTTAGTGAAAAAATTATGATTACATTTCAAGTCCAGTACAATATTGATGGTGGGTGACTCAAATACCTGCATGTAAAATTTGCTATATTTTGTTTCTTTTCATGTCCATTCTCAAACAAAACCAGATTAAATGACTCGGTATTAAACCTTAAAAACACCAGGAGAAAATGCTGATATGAGTCAGTTTTCAATGACATGCACAATGTCAGTGTTAAGCGATGACAATTTATGCTACAGGGTGATGTATTATATGTATGATGTTCCTACATGCCTTGCCTACGCCGTCTGTGAAGGGACTCCAGAACAAAGTCAGATGACTGACTTGGCTGGCTGCTTGATACATGCAGGATTAACTCCTTGAGTCTTGAGCATATTGTGACCTTCCTGCCTAAACTCCTGAGCAAGTTAAGCCTTCATTTTATTACACTGCTTCTGTAGCAGATATAACAGGCTATGATTGGTAGGTTAAGTTACAAGGCCAGGGGGGGGAGTAGGAGGTCGTGCGTCCTGAAATATGGATTTGTCAAAACAAAACAAAAAAAAAAAAACAAAACAAAAAAAATGCAATTTTGTGCTTTTGTTTTCTCTTAAAATTACTGCCTTTTCTGCATGTGAAAATAGTATCAAAAATAGTATAAAAAAGTCGCTAAGTCCATTCTAACGTCTTTTACCAATGGTCATTCAACGGCAGACCTAGCATATTGTCAATGAGGATTTGGCTCCATCTGGCTGCTAAATCAGGCCGTAGATCATCGCGATTTGATAATATATAGGCAAAAGGTGCAAAAAGCACTTGATTATCACCTCTTCTAGCAATATCATGTGTTCTAGTGTCAGAGATGGAGACTGGATGACCCCTATGAGGTGAGAAAAACTGCAGATCATGCAAATTATCAGTGTAAGCGTTCTAAAATGACTTTCCCCGTCTTATAAATAGCGCAATTTTGCTTTCTTTCTGCTACTAATAGCTCACTTGTCGACATTGTCATAGTAAAGGTAAAAAATCTCTTGATTTGTTCATTAAAAAATGATATGGAGACACACAGAGGCCCTCAAGAACCCCGAAACAGCTCATATAATGATAAGGATAGGGAGCAAAATTTAAAAAAAAAAAAAAAATATGCCCAGAAAGCCAGAAAACGCCAACACAAGACACAGAAGTCATGGAAAGAGAGCTAGTTTAAAAAAAAAAAAAGGGCTGTTCCAAGGCTGAAAGCCGAACACAAAACTCTTCATGTTAATTTCTCGCCGAAAAAAAACAACAAAACTTTAAACGAGTTTTTCTCAAAACCAGTTTTTTTGACAGTTTTTTACTATCTCCTTTTTTGTTTCGAAACCGATTCAAACTAAAGTTGGTGTATATTATTGTCACCACAAAACCAAAAACAGTATGTATGCGCGTTAAATTTGGTCAGTAAGTTTTAGAGCAAAATTGGTTTTTAGTTTGAAAAAAAAAAAAAAATGACAAAACTTGAATTTTTGATCGCATGGGAAGGGCTGAAAATACGTAACTTTTTAGAAAGTTTTATCAAGTTTCGTTGAAATTTGGCGGACTGGATAGATTTTAAAATTAGTCAATTTAGGGACGCCAAAATTCAAGATGGTGGCACTGCCATGGCAACCGCATGAAAAAGTCAATTTTTTTCACTGTTTACCTGTAATTTGAACACGCTGAAATCGATGGAAAAGGTTAAAATAACCAATCTACAATAATAAAAAAAAATCATCTCCAGGTCGCGCCCTCTGAGCTATTTTCTGATTAAGGTACGTTACAAAGCAAGGAACTTCTAGTTAGTTCTAATGCTGCTGGCCTACACAGCTGGATACCCCACGGCCTCTGTGGGAGGTTTTTTAAAAAATATAGTCCTGCGACTTAAATTTTTTGGACAGCATGTGCACCTCGATGCTGATATTTTGGTTCTTTAAACTGAATATTACTCAAAGAAAACGTGTTCTGAACTCGTAATGTGTCCCGCACAGAAGTGATGGCGGACAAAATTAATGATAGTTCAGCATTAAAAAAATAAATTAAAACAACTCTG
>JBCAUA010031050.1:0-12302 GCA_038406235.1 Peronia verruculata
TTTCAAAAAAAAGTTGGAAAATTCCTTGAAACCCCCCCCCCCCCCCCTCACAGCCCTGCCCCGTCAGTTACGTAAGACTGAGACACTTTAAAAGATTTAGGGTTTTCATGTAGAAGTTTTCATTGCTTTGACAGAAAATTGCCAGTTTTCACAAGATCCTGGGATGGGATTATTATTCCAAGAACTAAAAGATCCCACAGGCAGTGTTGTTATTAAAATCATAAAGCAATTAGATTACATCTAATTAGATCTAGACCACAAACAGCTGCCCTCTTACACTAGTTTTTCTAAGAACGTGGGTACATTCTTTGTTGTAGTCAGAACTTTGATGTGCTAATTTTCTATCAACACTTCTAATGCGACTGCACATTGTCGGATGTGAGGTATTATGCGTTACGAACTTCATTTTGATTTTCTTCTTTTGTACTTCCGGTTTCACTGTCATTGTGAGAAATTTGTATCGCAAATTATAAAACTGAGGATTCTTGTGGATTCAGTAAAAGTTGGCAGTTGGTTGGCCAAAAGTAGACAAGTCCATGGCGCCCAGAAAGTCGGAAATCTGACTAAAATTGGAAGTTTGACGTCCCTATTTCAACTGCTCTCTACCACCTCTCCAATATTTTGCAACATCTCTTTCACAACCTTGCTGCAGGCCATGCAGATTGTTTTCTTAAGCTGTAAACAGGTTACAGGGTTTAGTGGCATTTACCTTGTTTATGATATAACCCCACTAACAAACAAAAAAAACACACACGCACACACACACACACACACTAAGCACCATTAGTGAGAGATCTCTTGAACATTTAGTTTCCTGACCAACAGATCAGCTAAAGAGTTTCTCTCAAATGAGCTCTGTGCTTTCCTGACTTCACGCTTATTGCAAACTTTTTTGTGGGGCTATATCAAAAGCAAGGTGTCTGCCACTGACCTATCACAGTTTGAGGAAAGAATCTGCATAGCCTGCAGTGAAATCATGCAAGGAATGCTGCAAAATGTTGGAGAGGCCTGTGTCTAAAGACAGTTAAACGCAGTCAATAATGGAGATTTCAAATCATGAATGCATTACTCTCTATATAAATATCAACCAATAATTTCATTCATTTTTTCTCAGATAAGAGATCAAAACATCACCAGTGTATATTTTTCTTAATCAAAACTGAATAAATCATCATGAATGAAAAAAAAAAAAAACCAAGCTTAACACCAAATTTATTACAGCTTTTTAAAAGCCCTCCAATTTAATAAAAAAAAAATCATTTCATTAAATGGTATAAGGGAAACTTTAATCCTTGGTGGCTCAAAATTAATTTTTATATTGATAAAATCAGTTCCCGCTTTTATCCTACCAGTGGTAATCCTATTCCAAGCTTCTTTCATAATATTTTACAATTGAAAAACCTTAACCCAAACTGTCAAAATTCACAGTCAAAAGAATGCACTATAGGTCATTGATACAGCACTGCAAGAACTTCGAATAATAAGGTAAATGGTCTAAGGCCATATAATGAAAAACTGAGCATGTCAGTAAATGCAGCTGAGAATAAACAACTGCAGGGTTTCATATCTGAACAATAGGATAGTTTGATTTCACAGAAATCAAAAACACTTAATAATGATGTTCAGAAACTCAAATCTATTTTTTCCAATTTAGTTTTTTAAGTTTTCCAGAAATATCATGACAGGTCCAAGCTGGAGAAAAACTTTGGTGCTGAACAACACAAATATTGGAAAGCATCGTCACTGGAACCATGATCAGCAAGAGCACAATTAAAGTTCCTTAATTCCATAACGCCAAAGTATGTGGAACAAAAGGAATAGGAAGATAGTTTCTTTTGATCAAAACTTGTATTTCGTTCACCTTTAGCATCATCTGGCCTGCCCTGGCCAATCAGTCTGATGGATTCTCTGAGGCGGTAAGAAAAACTGAAAAATTGTTTATAATATGAAATGGTCCCTATCTAACTCATTTTAAGAAAATTTGTCAGGACAAGCAACTGGATAGCACAGCAAAACCTGCCCTTTTCACATCTGTCATCCAGCAGATTGAAGGTGGTAAACAAAATCACTTAAAAATGATGGAATTTTTTTTTAATGATTATCTCAAATCCAGCTGGAGTGACTTAAGTACATCATCAGATGGCAGTGGCAAATATAAGTAGTTTACTTTTGAATGAAGAGTCCTTTCCGAAGAACGATGCAAAACTCAGGTGAATTTCTTTCTGCAAAGCTGGGCATGGACAATTTGGCATAGGTGAAAATGTGTGCAAGACAAAAAATTCCTTACTCTATGATTGCTGACTTGAAAGGGTCCACATCTGTCAGAGATCTGTCCACTTTCAATCTCACGATATTTTCTGGTGCTATGACAAAGATCTGAAAAATTAACACAGAAAGTGCATCTATTTTAATTTACCATGTATCATCCTGTTGGAGTCAGCTCAGGAAAACAGCTCTGCAGTATGGCTATAATGGTACAGTATCATGTAAATTTTGTATTTTACACATACACACCTGCACACCCATACAAGCACATATGCATATAGACCAGTGGCTTATGCTTTAGCAAACTAAAACATATCATACACCGTTCATCAAAAGTTTCTGCCATTTAGCCTCTGTATCAGATATGCTGAAATGTGAGGCAAACTGAAAGGAGATCAAGCAATATACATTTTGAAATAGAAAACAAAACCTAATGGTCTTCGTTTCCAGTTCACTCTTTCAACACTGTATTAACAAAGCCATTTACAGAGAAAAAAGGTTTGCTTACTGTTACAGGAACTGGCGTGGATATGTTGTTTCCATCGAAAGCTCGAGCAAAGAAACTAAAAACTCCGTCACCCCTTGAAACTTGAAGGAATGAGACATTATTGTAAATCACTCCTAATTTTCCGTCAATGAAAAAGCTGCGAGCAGCATTACCCTCCAGCGAGTAGAGAAGCTGAGAGCTACCTCCCACATCCTCATCTGTAGCTGCCACCTCAAGAATACTCTGTTTGTATGGTGCATCCACAGAGATACCTGAAGAAAAAAATAAAAAAAAGTTCTCCAATGAAACTTAGGATTTTGTGCATCTACCATTCTCAAGCTGTTACCATATATGTCTACCCAGACCTTGTGAATACTGGGACATACATCTATCTAGTAGAAACACTTCAAGGACCAAACTGAAAATTTTTAAAAAGAAACACTGATGTACCATCTGCCATACTTGTATTCTAGTAGGTTTTGCCATTGTGCTATAGGTAACAGAAAAAATAACGAGTAAAACAACTTATTAACAAAATGGAGCATCATCACTCTAGTAAAAGCCTTTATGTATCAGGATGTCAACTGTACAAGAGTTACTTCATAAGAAGAAAATGGGATATCAAAGAACAGCTTCAGAGAACACAAAGAGGTAACTTGGATGCGAAAACATTTGCATTTCAAAGTTATGAATAAATGGCTGCCAATGTAATTATTAATGAACAATTTCATGCATTTTCTCTCAGATAAAATAATATGGCTTTTTTCTTACCACTGTACATTTTTCTTAACCAAAACCAAATAAATCATTAAGAGTGAAAATAAAACAACCAAACAAAAAAAAAATACAGCAAATTTATAACACCTTTTTTAAAGTCATCCAATTTAACCCTTTGAACCCGTATGCCCGGCATGCGCTCATTTGCCTACACACCGTATGCCTTGTATACCGTAAATCTAAGGTTAAGTGTCCAGGAGATCAGGTGGTGGGTCAAGATAGGATCAGGGGTTCAGGGTTCAAAGGGTTAATTCAACAACATCATTTCAATAAACACTTTCAAGAAAATATTAATGCTCACTGGCTTAAAATTCTTTTTTCATATTGGCAAAAGTATTTCAAATGTCATCCCTTCCAGTGATTATCCTGTTCCATGCTTCTTCCATAATATCTATACCAATGAACATCATTAACCCAAACTGTCAAAATTCACAAAGAGTATATTACAGCTCATTGATACAGCACCACAGGAACTTGGAACAATAAATGGGTAAATGACCTAAAGACATATATTGAAAAACTGAGAATAACAGTAAATGCAGCTGAAAACAAGCAGCTACAGGATTTCATATCAGTACAATTTGACATATTGACTACACAGAAATCAAAAATACTTAACAATGATGTTCATGGACCCAAATGGTTTTCTACTTTAATTCTTTAAGGGTTCAAGCAATGTATCACGCATCAGTTCAGATTCAAAAGAGTTTTTGATATTTACCTCTGGACTAATGCTAACCATTAACAATGCTGATGAGAACATGGTGTAGCACATGCTATAGAAAGTGAAGGTCAATAAATATGACAATTCATTATCAGTGTAACTCACATTCTGAGTATTCCTCTTTCAGAAACGTGGGTGGATTATCATTGTCATCATCAATATTAAAAGTTACATGCAGGATGCTGGGGTTAACTTCTCGTCTCTCCCGAATCACTGCATCGTTGTTCCTCTCATTGTAAGCATAGATGTCAAATTCCAGTGCCGGCATGTTCTCAAAGTCCACCTGTTTTACAAGCGTGATGCTACAATTGAGGGGATCCACATAGATGTACTTCTTCATTTCCTCCTCTGCAAATGAATAATCATACAATCAAATGTTACGCTTAGTCCCAAGTATCTTTAAATCTGGTTTTATAATTTTTATATTAGTCAAGCACCAATAACCCAAAACTTAATCCAGTTTCTTCAGCAAAACTCTCAATCCCTGAAATTATTTCCCTATAACCTATGTGTCTCTTTTATGAGCGAAACTTGAACTAAAACATAGTTTCTCTAAACGATTTCACCATTACAAGATTCGTAGTAATCTACATGTGGCCAAAGATGTTTTGCTTAAGTCAAGCTTCTTTGTCAATCCCTTAAACATGACCAAGATTATGTATATTGGGTGAGTTATGCATGGCTGGGGTTTGAAACACATGATAAAAATCATCATCCACCATTCAAAATGGGGTGGGACAAGGATGTATTGTTTTAACTAGTCAGTGCTGAATTAAACATGTGAAATTGGGAATCGGTACATGCAGCTGCTCACAGGTCATCACTAAATTAGTTCTTCCATTTACATAAATTTGTTTCTATTTCTTCAGCCATAGAGTTTACTGACCATGACCCCTTCACGATGAAGTGAAGGCAATCCGGAAAATACCACCCTCCCTGAACCAATCCTCTCATATACAAAACAGACAAACTTCACTGTCCCAGTTATCAAGTATGGCAGGTTTGTGTACAAAGTCAGGCTGAGGGGCGCAAAGGGAAGGAGGAGGGGACAATAAATAAAGCAAAGGAAGTTGCTTACAAGGAGAGGATGGAGGAAAACAATCTGATTTGCCGGTACATGTATGTACAACAGAAGGCTTGCCAATATTATGGTTGCTATGTTCCATTACATTTGTTTTCTTGTTCTTGTCTTCTGAGGTATTTGGCACATAACTTGAAGTACAGGTTCCTATAACACATTTTCAATTCCTCACCCAGTTCAAGTTATCTGCCTATTACTAAATCACTCTAAACAAAGAGTCATTGCAGCTGTCATTTTTCATTTTGAAGAACACAGTACATGCAGTTAAAATAGCCAACATATACTTTTTTTTTTCAAATGACAGCAGATTGTGTGTGCAGACATCGTTGTGAAACACTAGTTCCATCAGTCATGGTGCAACATGATGATCACCATTTGAAATCTGTCATTGTTTAACACCAAAACCATATTTTTTATCAATTTCCTTCAAGGAAAATGGGTAAACATATTTTAAAGTCTAGATACAATAATGACACATCAATAACTTACTATTTCAAGTTTCAGCATTAAAGTATAATGCATTTATTAGAAATAAAACAGGAACTAAATTAATCTGGTGTTGGCAAGAAGGAATAAATGCTAGCAATATAAAAAAAATAACTCAACTTTTCAGTGGTTTATCAGAAAGTCACGATTTCAAAACTCACAAAGCCACAAAAGCCATGAGTTTCAAACTCAACATAAATGTTTGTTTCTTTCTGTCATCATGATAATAACCAACATGAAAACACTTCAGAAATAAAATTTCATAGTTTCTTATTCTAAATAATAATGACAACTTTGCCACACAAGCTTTAGCACCAAATTTTCTTGCTGTTAGTAGTATGGGCCAGTTATAAGAGATCAACTCAGCCATAGATTTCTGGACAAATAAAATCAAAACTGTCTCTGAGAATGTAATGTAGTGTACAAGAATCAAAACTGTCTTACGCAAGAGCCTGTAGTAAATACGGTTGTTATCCACATCTGAGTCTGCATCTGTTGCTGTGCACTGATCTATGACTTCTCCTGGCTGTGTAGTTTCAGATATACTTTTCACCAGCGGCTCAACAACTCCATTCTGAAAGCAGAAAGCTTATAAGAAATGAATGTGCAACAGCAGAGGCAGAATTCTAAACAATGAGCATGTCTCTTTTTGCCTCCAATGATGCTATCCCATCAAGAGACCACAGTGTAAGCATAAAGCTAAAGCAGCACAGAAATAAATGTGGGATATTCCACTTGACTGCCTATTCACCACACAATCCATCACAACTTGAACTTAAAGAACATTCAATGTGATAACACAAATAATCACAAGTTACACATTTTTTATAAGTTCAAAATGAATTTCTTGTGTCACATGAATGACTTGGCTCCTTTGGCTCATATAGGAGAAATATTCAAAGCTAGCTCACCCTGAGTTTGAAGACAGGGTCATTATCATCTACATCAAGTATGATAACAGTCAGAGTTGTCTCGGAGGAGGCTGCGGGATTTCCTCTGTCTCTTGCCATCAGAGTCAACTGGTAAAATGTATGTATAAAGTTTAAGAATAAAACAACAGTACATGTCAAAAGTACATGTCAAAACATTCCTTTTCGTGATATCGAAAAGCATCATTATAGCATATAATATGTAGACAAAAACCACAGTTATTTCCTGTGAGAAGCCCAAGAGTTTTGTGCTCAATGAAAAATACAAAAATAGAAGTTCTCTATGGACTATCATATCAACCATGAGACTTGGCAATATCATTACTTAACAAAATAGATATATTACTCAGGTATATACTGTGTATGTTTGTATTTAACTTGGCAAAAAAAACAAAAAAACCAGCAGATTGAATCTTGTAGTATGGGGATCAGTGTCTACTGAGCAGTTACTTCACTGCACTGTCTCATACCATGAACAAGCAGAGGACTTATTTAAATTGTTTACCAAAATCTGTCATGTGTTATGAGGAGAAAACTATACTAATTTGACAATCTGATTTGTACAAAGATTTTTAATCTCTTTTTTATATCTTATCACACCAATGGCCATACAGCTTCTTACAAAATACGGCTGCATTATCAAGCTTAACTTTATTCTTTCCAGAGATTTTTATTGTTTGTTTAGTTTTGTTCTTTTGTCTGTTCCTCCCTCAAAAAGGTATGAGAGTAAATAATTTGATGTCTGCACATTCATAATAGACAGCAATTACTATATACCTAGATTAATTTTAAAAAAAAAAAAAAATTAAAAATCGAAGAATGGAGGAACATAATATTGTCATGTTCCACTCATGGACTAGAATATGTCGGATAAAAATGTTAAAAATATGAATACTAAATGTTGATACCATTGTCCCTGCAAAACATGTTTTTTGTCTTTTGTGCAATCAGGTCTTGGTTAGATAGATACATGGCCAGTAAAGCCTATCGTCAAAGTTGCAAATAATTAAGCAGGTCAATGTATTCGTATCATGTACTTTTTAATTTATTTTCGGTTTTAGACAAGAGACATATCTGATACTTGAATAGAAATTAACGTTATCTTACAAAATAGCTGTCTCTCTCCTCACGGTCAAATTCGACCTCAGCTCGAATGACTCCTGTCACACGGTTGATTTTGAACTCAGGTGTTCTGTCCACTAGCTCCAGTCCATTGATAGTGAAGAAGTAATCCACCACTCCACTGGGTCCAGTGTTATCATCTGTGGCCTTGGCATTGTATACCAGCATGCCTTCGTATTGGCTCTGACGATGCAAGGAGGGGACTAAGACAGTCTAAAACACAATAGAATATGCTCTCTCTCTCTCTCTTTCTCTCTCTCCATATACATAATACATATATATATTTGGGCCCAGTATACTTGAATGTGACCTGCAGATCGTACACCATTATAACCTCAAACTGTTTCTAGAACAAATATAGATTATAGTAAGCAAAACTGCTTCATTTCCACTCTTGCTGGACCCAGCATTCCCACCTACAACATATTGGCATCCTACTCAGCACTGGTTCATAGACATTCTCAAGGTTCCAGAATGAGGTTGAATTGACTGATAAGCACATATGAGGAACAGTACTAGCAGGTTGTAAACAGTGATATAAAATATGGAGAATGATTTAAAAACAACAGCATGCCTGCATACAGCCTGGATTGATCACCAATCATTTCCCTGGTTGCACTTTTCATTCATATTAAGCATAACCAAGACCAAGCTCAGGTACCGGACCAGTTTCCTCCAACAAACAAATCATTCCTGAGTGCATCAAGTAGGCCTACCAGTACCTGCAATGTGCTGTACTGCCCAGCAGTATGACACAACAAGTGGTGACAAAGAAATCATCTGTGAGCATGTCAAGTATCGGTGCCCACAATGTGCTGTACTGCCCAGTGGTAAGAAACAAGAAGGGTTAGGCCTGAGCCGCAAGCATGTATAAATCATGCACCTACTGTCCCACGTTTCACACCTCACCCATCGCTCGTGGTCTCAATCGAGTATGATGTACCATGAGAGGGTGTCACCTATTACGTGCATGTGTGAGGCTATAACAATTTTGTTGTTATTTATAGCTACACAACCACAGTATCAAAGGATTCAGCCGAGATAACCATTCCTTAGGAGGCTGAAAGGCTCAGTATACCATAACCCATATCAGAGGATGACTTGGCCTTTGTCTTTTCAATCATACACTCTACACACTTCCACTTGCAGGCATACAGTCAGTCAAACCAGTTGTGCTTGTCAGTGTTTCTTGAAAGTCAATTTTGAGATGCCAGTAGGTATCCTTCAGTTTCATATTGAAAATTGTGAGCTTTAAGTCGACTATAAGGCTATTTTGAATCTAGGCTGGCAATCAATGATGAATTCATCGAAACTAAATATTTTAAAATGTAGGAGAACAGGTTTATCGCGGCAGTTCAAAAGGACACAGATTTGTGAAGTTGATGAAGGTTTATGAAAAAGTCGGATATCTGCAGAAAGTATGCCATTCTAAGAATTAAAAAAAAAAAAAAAAAGCAGAAAAATCACAAACACATGATATAACAGCTATATAATCACACATTTTATATGTATGTTTACCCACAACAATGAGAACAACAAAAGTGAAAATGAAGTAGCCTTGAGGCATAAGGTAGCATTGAGTCGCATGGTTCTTCAATCAGGAGGTAATTCAATAATTAAACTTGCATCCTTGTTTCAATTTCGCCTCTTTGGATACAACAAAAAAGAGATAAAATGAAATGATTTTCTTTCCCCGCAACTTTCATTTTAACCGTGTTTGAGTGTATATTAATCATTATGCCATTCATTGAATAACACAGAAAGTAAGACTGGTACAAACTCTCTTCTGCTTTACCGCCAAGGCTGGGATTTATCCCATTAAACGGCATTGACCACCACTGGTTCTTATGTTGGTGAATAAGTAATGACCGTTGATATGATGATCTGTGATTCTATTACCTTACTCTTGCCCTGTGACCATAATCAAACAACATGACTGCAAGTAACTGAATAAAGTGAAAAAAATAACAAAAAAGTGCAGCCCTTATCTGCCTGTTTTGCCTGGGGTACAAAAGTTTACACTCTATTATTTACTACTATAGTGTCTGCCAGTCTGTCTGTGTCTTGGTTTGCACATTACCTCTAGCACATAGATGGCATAATCCCTGTTGGGCGGGTTGATCCAGTCTGGTGCCTCATTGTCAGATTGTAGCACCTCCACTTGCACAGGCACCTCTGAGGTGCACTGGAGTGCAGGATTCTGACCTCTCATGTCTGTTGCAGTCACATTAAAGTGGTATACACCTTCTTTGTTCTTCAAGTTTCCTGCCACCTGCACACGTCCACTTTGAGGCGCAACACGAAACAGATTGGTAGATTCTGTGGAAAATCGAGAACAAAACCTCTACACTAAAACAGCCATTTTTCAACAGTTATTTTTCCTGCAGCTGTTTCCAGTTCATTTTAAAATGAAATTTCCTCCACTCTCATGCATCTCACATATTCTTTTCATGGCAAACAGTGTACTTAACTTCTTTCGGTAGAATTGCACTTTCCTGGTTTTGAATCCTCTTCAACCCTTTCATGACAAAGTGTTTATGATATTTCTGTTCCGTTAATAAATATAGTAAAATTCGAGAGATTTCCCCTCCCTCAAATACATGCTTTGGTGTTTTGCAAAGCACTCCCATTCAAAGATATTTCAATAAAGGTTCAATTTCTAACCATAATATAGTACAGCTAGATTATGACATGTAATATATGACTGGTTTGCTCAATCCAACAAACAAATATAATTATTCTCATAAAACAAAAATACCATCACCGACAGGGATGAACAAAAACATCTCAGAGACAGAGCACAGAGCGATAAATGAGGAATCAAACTCTGGGCAGTCTTTCTTCAAGCCAATATTCCCTAAAATACAACGTGATAGTGTCTCCCTTTGATGGTTTAAAAAAAAAAAAAAAAAGGGAGATACCATCTCTCTTTTGCATCAAGCTACAACTTTTATTTACCAACCAAACGTTAGTTTGATAAAAAAAAAAACCTATTATCAGTGCTCCATAATCTAAGGGATGATAATAAATCACAGCCTAAGAAAGCAGGCACTGGCAGACAAAAAAACTCAAGACTCCTAATAAGTGAAAGGTTTTGCGATCCATATGACCACAGCCTTGACTGCTACAATAAGTGGATCATTACATCAGCTAAAATTTATCTTTGTGCATAAAAACAGCTATTTACATTGTGTATAAATGGGCCTGCAATTATTGATTATTTCTCAGTTCGTAATAGTGCACAGCTTCTAAGCATTGAGTGAGTTTCCACTAGATCACTTGATTAACAGATGATCACAGGGTTGCCAACCCCATCGTGGACGAATCAGGGATCTCACTTTAAAAAAAAACAACTAAAAAAACAGGGATTTTTCTACCTATATCAGGGATTTTACATACTAAGAGGAATCCGATGCTAAAACTTGTTTTGCAGTATCCAGCAGTTATTTATACAATAGTTTCAAATGTGCAGTATTTCTAAATAATGTAAAATCCAAGAAATATGTGCAGAAAAATTCAGTCACAATTTACAATTAATTCCTTGGCCTTCATGATTGTTTGATGAAAGTAAACACCACAGAGCAATGTGGTCTAGATCAACCATGCATAGCATATCAAGATAAAATATGACAGTGAAAGTACAACGTGAAAATCAGGATGATCAGGATCAATTATTGTAGAAATCTGGGATATGGCATAACTTTGTTCCATTCATGTTTCTGTACCCCTGATTTACATGTGACATCTGAGACATTAATAATGAATACATACGGTGACAAATAGAAAGTTGCTCAAAAACACATCTGTAACCAAAACAAACCTACTGGTATTTCCACGCACAAATCTACCTTTCCTTCTTGCCAGGGCTATTTGACCTTCACTTTCATACAAACATAATCAACAGGCTGCTCTAAATACACTATTTTCCTATATTCAGTTTTTCAGATGAACATTTACAGTTATCTCACTCAACAGAGGGTTTTATTTCTACAATTTCTGAAAATGTTTCTGCACAACATGACATATAAAAAACTAGCACTACCTACCAGCTGGATCCCCACTGGTCATATCCACCCCAAACACAATTTCCGCATTGATGCCAGTGTCCTTGTCAGTCACCAAAATGTCAATGATGTCTGTTTCCAGGGAGGCACTCTCTGGCACAGTGCCTGTGTATAGGGTTTTCGAAAACTCGGGACAGTTGTCATTGATATCTGTGATGGTGATGTACACCTGTCATACACAACAGAACAAAAAGTATTTAACATGAAACTTTTTCTAAGAAACCAACAGACCTATGACTATGATAAAAATGTTTCCAAAACTTCTCACAATTTAAAGCATGTTTACAAAAACAAATGTCTCGCAACCAGTCAAAATGAGACGTATGTCGATTTTTCACCATATGGAGTTTTTGGTATCATGTGATAG
>JBCAUA010031061.1:0-12301 GCA_038406235.1 Peronia verruculata
AGATAGATAGATAGATAGATAGATAGATAGATAGATAGATAGATAGATAGATAGATAGATAGATAGATAGACGGGCGTGTCAAAGGACAACCTGAACTAAATCACCAGAGGAAGAATATCCTGGAGATTCTGATACGTGAGCCATCTTGTCTGTAGAATTCAGATACTAAAACTCCTGGCATGTACTACTGACTTTCTTGGCACAAATACCTAGATTTATGTTTATGGAGATAAGAAACAGTCGTCCTTCGGGAAATAATAATATATCTCTTGTCTAAAGAGGTAATTGGTGTGTTTTGGAGTTGGACACGACGCAGATATAGAGAGTTTATAGTACAGTTTTTTTTTTTTTTTTCAACGAAGCCAGCAACTAACCTGCGACTCCTTGCGTCTGGTCGGTCTATATTCTAGACATCCACGTGAACGTATGAAACTGAACAAGCGACGGACCGCAGAGCAAATCACGTGTTTACATATTATAACATAACCTTTTTTTGATAGTTTCTTTTTCAATCTTTGTTCATCCAATTTATATTATATGCATTTATATATCGGATTGACTATTTTCACCGTACGGTTCGTTAGGGTAGACCGTCACCCGCTCATCGGATCTACATGTTAGCGTTAGGGTGGACTTGCGCTGGTCGAGGGCCTCATACATGTTAGCGTTAGGGAGGACCGTCACCTGTTCGTCGGACCTACATGTTAGCGTTAGTGTGGACTTGTGCTGGTCGAGGGTCCCAGTAGGTTAAGTCAGCGGGGTCGCTCTATTATTTGGTGTTCGTACTGTGAAATAGCCTAACCAACTATTATCACCACACGGTCAAAATAGCATCTTCCTTTTTATATACCATTCTAACTCGTAAATGTGTTTTACAATGTTGGGCACGTTGTAACTGTGGTTGTTCTGATGCACCATTATGATCCCAACACAAACCAAAACAAATAATCTCTTTAAATCTTTTTATCTCCCCCACGAGGTACCGGGGTGTTTAATTAGGCTCTCTGCTCCCACCTGTAGGCGGTGTGAGCCCGCTATCGGCGGGGGGTCTCCCATGGAGTGCCATCCTCGACATTCCAAGGGAGACATTTATTCTTCTCGCTCTCTCTCCATCCATCCATCCATCCATCCATCCATCCATCCATCCATCCATCCATCCATCCATCAATCCGTCCGTCCGTCCATCCATCCATCCATCCATCCATCCATCCATCCATCCATCCATCCATCCATCCATCCATCCATCCATCCATCCATCCTCTTGTCTTCTGTCCCGCTTTATATCCTCTCTTCTCCTTGACGGTGTAAACGTATCTTACCGTGGTTGACACAATATAGCCGTAATCGTGCTTATGTGTTGTTAAACCCCAACACAACAACAACAACAACAACAACATATCTTTCTATCACTCTCTCCATCTCTCTTTCTCTCAACCACCTCTCATCTTCTTCTTCATTTTATCTAACTTTTTTTTTTCTTTCTACCTCTATCTTTGCCTATCTTCCTTAGTTATGTTTACTCATCTCTATTTTTCCTCAAGTTTCTGCCTTTTCTTTGACTTACTCTTTCTCTCCCTGGCTTCAAAGGTTTCTCTCACCTTCTTCTCATCTTCCTATTCTGTGTCTTCTCTTTCTTCTATCTCTCCATTGCCTCTATCCTTCATTAAATTTCTTTTCTTGTCTTTCTCTCTCTCTCTCTCTCTTTCGCTCTTCTCTCACTTTCTGACGTGCTTAAACTTGGAGGACAACTGTCTGCGATTTCATGATAAAAAACATTTGTCTCTGTCTTTCTCTTCTTCAGTCATTCACACTCTCTCTCTCTCGAACCATCTCTCTCTACTTTCTCTCTCTTCACTTTCTTTTTGTTTGCGTTCTACCTTTCTATTTTTTTTTTTTTTCCTATCTCAGATTTCCTGGTTTCTTCTCTCTCGCTCTCATCTCTCCGTCCTACTCTCACTATATATTTGCTTTCTTTTGTCTTTACTTCTTCTTTCTTTCTTTCTCTCTTTCATTCTTTTCTTTCTTTTTCTCTTTTTGTCCTTCTTTCTCTTTCACTGTCCTCTCACTCTTATCACCTCCTGCCTACTCTTTCTCGCGTCTCTAACTCCTTCTATAGTGTAACCACCGATGGTTTGAATGTTATTCCAAAGTGCCAGCTATACTTTTTCTTACCTAAACCTCGTCTACAATCGTCCCTCTTATTACAAAATCGAACTCTCCCCGGAATTCAGTACTGAATACAATTTGTGTTTAGATCGTCTCTCTTTTCTTACAAGTCTGAGTATTCTGTCTCAATTTCATGCTAACCACTATCATCAAGAATTCGAAGTCTAGGAAGAAATACAATAAACGCAATACAGTCCAAGGTCGCGCATATTTACATTAAGTTATTCGTACACTGTCTCTCCCGCCGAGGACTCAGTATACACAATAATAGAATTGCATTTTTTAACATCCTCAGTTCAAATAGGTGCACTGAAATATAAAAACAATAATAACAGATTATTATTAAATAATAATATTTAAGAACAAAACAAAGCAAAACACAAAAACAAACAAACAAAGGATGTCATATGATATCTTTACCCAATCTTTTTTTTTTTTAACTGGTCTATCCAGCAGTTCCTGTAAAGACTTAATTTACACCTTCGGTATCGCAAGCAATCCAGTCATCAGTCTGAGACCGTTTTTTCCACCAGAGAGTCAAAACTGACGTCAAACTTATTATAAACGGTTTTATAAATTTCCAGATTCCGGACTTACGCGGATTGCTCCCGACACCAACAATATGATATTAAGCGCATTCTTTATTTTTTTTTCCTCCACAGGCAGACAAAACAAAACTACTATTTGTTTGAAATAATATCTTTATTAAATCTAACTTTTTGATCTGGAAAACCATAATATCTGTTATTGTGAGGATTCATGCATATCATTCGTTTTTTTTTTTTCGACAGCCATATGTACTGAACCAAAAATACCAACAACAAAAACAAGAAGTAACAAACAAACAAATGCAAAAATTTTAAAAAAAATTGTCTCAAAATATACCTTTATTAGATATCTCTTTGGGGGGGGGGGGGGTGTGTATAAGGAGGTGGCGGGAAGGGGAGGGTGTCGTCCTACATTAGTTTCGTTGGAGATAAAATACGTCTACTGATATCATATAATAAGATCTATCGTTTTTCTACGTATCTGTAATCTGCCCATAAGTACTGAAATAAGCAAACAAGGACTTCTGTACAGTATCAGGTATCCTCGAAAAATAATATCTCTATAATAAGAACGATCAGGGGGCGTGGCACTTATCTTATGGTCCATCCAATAAAGACGGAATCGGCAGGCATTTAAAATTTAAATAAAATTACAGACGTGGGCAACTCATACCCAAGTGTGTTGAATTTACAGAGTTGTTTTAATTTATTTTTGTAATGCCGAACTATCATTCATTTTGTCCGCCATCACTTCCGTGCGGGACACATGACGCCTTCAGAACACGTTTTCTTTGAGTAATATTCAGTTTAATGAACCAAAATATCAGCATCGAGGTATGCATATTGGCCAAAAGATATGAGTCGCAGGAGTATAATTTATTTTTAAAAAAAACTCCCACGGAGACCGTGGAGATACCCAGCTAGTGTATGATAAGATCAGTCGTCTTGTCCATATCCTCAATGTGCCCATATGTACTCAAACAAACAAACAAACAAACAAACAAGCAGACAAGCAAGATTCCAGGGAGCAGGGGAGAGACATATGGATGCCAGGATCTCATTTTCTCTCCTCATGAAGCAAAATCTACTTTTTCTTGTTGTTTTTCCTCTGTGTAATATGGAGTCCTCTGGAGAATTAATGATACAGATAAGATCACTCTCATTGTCGGGGGTCAACATCATAATGGGCCCATTTATACTGAAACAAACAAACAAACAAACAAAAACACATACAAGAACTCAAGGTCTTACATTATAACCGTATTACTTTTTGTTCTTGTTATTGTTGGTTTATCCAATATCAGTTCCACTGGGATTTCACTCGTTTTTTTCTTAATACTGTCAACCTGACCATAATATAGATGGGAATAAAAGCTCAGAGCTTCGTGGCTCCTCTTTGCATTAAATCACACTCTCTCTGTAATAAGCTTACGTAATATGTTCCCCTGAGAGGTCCATGTGTTAATGCGACGAATTGTTGTATTTATTCTTTATATTTTTGAATGACTTCATCAATGTTTCCATATTATTTATCGAGATAAAAAGCTGGGGGAAAAAAAAAATTATCAAAACCTTTTATCTTTTCATTTGTGCTACGTTCCGAAAACACTCAGAGAAATGATAATAATATATCATTATGTCCTTGTAGTGATATAATTTCTTTAAAGATGGAACTGTTTTATCTTATTTTATTTTATTTTATCTTTTTGTTGTTGTTGTTGTTGTTATCTTTCTTTCTTTGTTTTGTTTGTCTAGCTTGTTTTTTCTTTATCTGTCTGTATCTCTGCCTGTCTGCCTGCGTGTTTAACTGCTTGACTGCTTGCCTACCTTTCTCTCTGTCGCCTACTTAATGTCTGTTCACAATCGTTCTATCTCTCTGTCTACCTGTCTCTCCGTCTGTCTACCTATTTATCAATCTGTTATCTGCCTGTCGGTCTGTCTGACTGTCTGCGTGTTTCTCTGACTTTGCGATTTCCCGAAGGAAAGCTATTGATGCTCAAACATATACGATGGTAAAACTTAAGGTTCCTAACAGTGTTGTTTGTTTATGTATATGTGTAACGTCTTACGTCCGTAACTCTGTCACAAAGTCTCTTGAGGATTTAGAGGATCTGGCATGCGGCGGGTAGTTATAATGATTTTTTTTCGAGTTCCTCGAAAACATATGAAGACTTCAGTGGAAAACCCAGATGTCACATTTCTGTGAAAAATGAGTCATTGTCCCGATGTTATAAAGCAAACCGATTAAGATTTGTTAACCAGAACAACAATTCGGAGAAAACAAACAAACAAACAAACAAACAGGTAAGTTCCGCTAATAAGAGAGTTTTTGAAATGGTATACAGCGAAAAACTATAGACTTCTAAACTGTTTTTCTCCCTTTGTAGAACATGTGACTAAGTTGATTTTTCTACTGGAGTCTTCATATGCCTTATGTTTTTACATTGCAAAAACTATGATTTCTTATAGTTTTGTGCTTATGACACCACAGTCTCCGTCTCTGTGGGATTTACTTTTTCAGATTTCAAAGATTTACTGTGTTCCATCGATATGGCTTTTCCTTTTCTGTTTGTATGGTGCATAGTGTTCAGAGAATATTCTCTACATTTAGCGGTTGGGCCGTTGGATTCGGGATCTGAAGTTCCGGGTTCTAATCTTGACAGGTCCAGACATTTTGTCCTTGGGAAAGACAATTTACACACATTTCCTGACTCCACCCAGGTTTGAATGGGTACCCGACTACAGACTGAACGATATTGTCAGATTGAGTAGGATTTGAGCGTCTAACAGGCAGCCGCCTTGTATGCTTCCCAGGAAGCTGAGAACATTTACGATTGTCTTCTTTGGGTCTGTGAGGGTAATAATAGATTGAAAAGCACTTAGATCTTTTACAGTACGGGGATAAGCGCTACATAAATACTCTCTATTATTATTGTTATTCAGTACTTTCTATTATTATTATTACAATTTCCCCAGAGTCAACTCTCACGATGTGTGACTTTGGCAACAGTCATGGTGTAGGTGGATCCCTCTGTCACTACTCACAAGATCAGAGCGATGATTTTGACTGGGCAGTTGTGGCCGATGAGAATGGAGGTGAGTAATGACTGCACATTTAAACGTAATTCACCAGTCAGCTTTCAGGGGTCAGACAGAGATATTTGCAGTTGCAGCTGCTTGCAATTTGTATTGATGACATAATCAATGAAAAAAAAAGTTAGAGATGAATGGATGGATGAATGGATGGATGAATGACTAAATGAATAGATGGATGGGTAGATAGATGGATGAATGGATTCTTCTTTAGGTGTCAGGTCTGGAGAAGACACTGATGACCATGGCTTGCCAGATCCCTCTGTTGTCAGTTCTCCTTATCAACTCGGTAATGCTCATTTCATTCTTGGTGGCGTATCTATTAAGACTGTCAGTATATTTCATTCGTGGCCGTCCTTTGTTTGGCGGGTGGTGTTATGGGCAAGCGGTTAGGCCGTCGGACTCGGGATCTGACGTTCTGGGTTCGAATTCTGACAGGTCCCGACATTTTGTCCTTGGGAAAGGCAGTTTACACACATTTCCTGACTCCACCCAGATTTGAATGGGTACCCGACTAGAGACAGTGATTGATATTGTTAGACTGATAAGGATTTGAGCGCCTAACAGGCAGCCGCCTTGTAAGTTGTATGCTTCCCAGGAAGCTGAGAACGTTTATGTGCCTTCTTTGGGTCTGTCAGGATAATAATAGATTGTAAAGCACTTAGAGCCTGTAATTACGGGGATAGGCGCTTTATAAATACTCTCTGTTATTATTATTTGTTTCTCTTTACTTGGATCTTTCCACATGGCATCTGTTTCTCTAAGTCCAATCTCCTGCAGATGGATCCAAGGAGGGATAGATAGGTAACCTCAGAGAAGCTACCTACACGCAATTTCCTGTAAGCCACCCGCGAGAATCTGCTCCATTTTCCACATCATATCGCACTGCATCACTACCGCAACTACATTACACGACGCTTTCATAGCTAATAATCACCATCACCAAAAAGACACAAGGCATAGTATAGCTAGATGTACTACTGCTATCTGCAATCTGTGTTGACTCGACTTCATAATTAGTAAAAAAATAGAGATGGAAGGATGGATGGATAGACTGATAGATAGATGGGTGGATAGATGGATGGATGGATGAAAGAATGGATATATAGATGGATAGATGGATGGATGGGTGGATGATGGATGGATGAAAGAATGGATGGATAGATGGATAGATAGACGGGTGGATGGGTGGATGGATCAATGGATGGATGAAAGAATGGATGGATAGATGGATTGATAGATGGGTGGATGGATGGATGGATGAAAAAATGAATTCGATGGATGGATGGAGGGATAAATAGTTAACATTACCATCATTGCTCATTTCGTCTGTGGAGATCAAAGAAGTAGACTGTATTCTGCATTATGTCTTAGGGGCAAGTACCCACATTCAGGTACCCGTTTTACAGATGGGTCGGGTGAGGAAAATTGTGTGTTACGTATCTTTCCTAAGGATACAACATGTAACGTTGGGATTAGAACCACCAACCTATTCTTCCAAAGGCCCCAGTACAAATCACTGGGCTATTAACTGTATTAATCTGCTTTCTTGCTGGCTTTGTTTTATGCGCTGGCCATTTTTGCCCACGTGTGGCCCTCAGTCCTATGTCGAATTTGGACTGAGCAACAGAGACATACAGTTTTTTTTTTTTGATGTGTGGTGTCGTGGTCTAGCGGTTAAGCCGTCGGACTCAGGATCTGAAGTTCCGGCCGGGATCGAATCCTGACAAGTGGCGACATTTTGTCTTGGGAAAGGCAAGTTACACGCATTTCCTGACTCCACCCAGGTTTGAATGGGTACCCGACTATAGACAGTTAGACTGATAAGAATTTGAGTGCCTAACAGGCAGCCGCCCTGTATGCTTCCCAGGAAGCTGAGAACATTTATGAATGTCTTCTTTGGGTCTGTCGGGTAATAATAGATTGTAAAGCGCTTAGAGCCTGTAATTACAGGGACAAGCGCTATATAAATTTTAAAACTCTCTGTTATTATTATTATCATGGTTTTTCCTAGTTCCCATTACCACTAAACACAATAACTATGTGAGATTGTTGTGTTCATCCCTATTACTTCCCTTTACCAGACAAAAGAGGGATTGAACAAAGAGAAAGAGGAGAAAAAAAAAAAAATCACATCTGGGCCCTTTGCTTGAAACATACGCCATGAAAAATTCCAGAAAAATCTTGTCAAGAGAAAGTTTTCTTCTTATTGTTATAATTTTTATCAAATTTTTTGACGACCAGTCTTTCGAGTGACAAGAAG
The DNA here is from genome assembly GCA_038406235.1 of Peronia verruculata. Taxonomy (NCBI): domain Eukaryota; kingdom Metazoa; phylum Mollusca; class Gastropoda; order Systellommatophora; family Onchidiidae; genus Peronia; species Peronia verruculata. Next base: position 8,072 of record JBCAUA010031061.1, read on the forward strand.
AACACAGCTTGCTCAACACATGTTTCGTCTGGCAAAGGGAAGTAAAAGTCTGGTCAAAATGATCTCCCCTAACTCATGTCCCTCTTTTGGAAGGGGCAGATAATCTGCGAAGCGATCTCCCATTATACCAGTTTTGCATCCTGTTGTCCACAGATTCCTTTATCAGAGCCCAGCTGAGCGGTCGCTTCTACGAAGATATCGTCCGAATTCTTTCTCCATCCCTGACGACCTCCATGCCCATGTGTCTGAAAATTCGCTTCAGATTTCAGGACATGAATGGCGACACAATACGAATCTGCAAACAGTTTTTCTTCGCCGGGCACAAATTCCTAGACTGTCCCATGTCCCTCAAGGAATCGCAGCAGAGCCTCGAGCCGGATATCTGGCATGAGATCCAGGTTCCATTCCCAGCTTCAAGTCTAGAGATAAATTTTGTGATAGAAGTGAGAAAATCTGACGGGGAAGGTTATATTGACGTAGACACAATACAAGCGTATGACGGAAACTGTCTCTGACATGAACATTTGTAATGTTTTGAAATTATTGTCATGTTAGAGATAAAGTTATTGTGCTATAACTTTGAGGGAATTTTATTTACCAAGTTAGTTCTAATTTAAAAGGTCTATCCTGTTTGAGGAAATAACGACTCCGTTTTTTAGAGAACTGAGCTTTAAGGTAGGGTAGATCTGTCAAATTTGTTTATAGAGTTACCAGATCTGATTTTTGGTGGCAGGGAGTAAAAAGCAATTTCCAAATTGGCTCGTAGAGAACTTTGTCATGATAGTTTGAAATTTTATCCATATGAATGAGATTTAAAAAAAAAAAAAGAAACAAAACAAACAAACAAATGCCATGATAAGTTTTAACAGGAATTGATATAAAACACTCGAAAACAGAGTTTGGCAATGCAGTTTGTATCTAAAGAAGTGTGATCTATAATTTATTCTTGAAATAATTTTCAGGATATTTGCCAAGATCGGATTGTCGATCCAGCATATTTGGTCAGTTTAGCCAACCTTACCTCACGCTTTGCTGTCAATCCTGACACATGAAACACTGGTATTGTTATTTAACAAAAGCGAAGTAATGATTGTGTGTGTGTGTGTGTGTGTGTGCGTGTGTGCATGGTGATAGTTGTTATGTTTTGCTGTGAAAGTTAAATGGTGTTTTGCAAAGGATACAGATAAAAGCCTATCAGTTACAGATGCCTATGTAATGAATACAATACATTGTCAAGACTTATGTCCAGGTTTATTTTAGAGTGTAAGTTAGACATTGTGCAAACATGAATATTTGTGGAATGATATATATAACACTGTGTTGATATTGTGTAACATGGTGTGATATTGTCAAGATGTTGGCTGCTGTGAAGTTCTCTGTGATGGTGAATCTATTATTGCGATGATTATATCTAGTATTTCAGTATTTGTGTCTATCACTGTAATAATACATACCAAGGAATATAGCACTGTGAGAATTATAAAGAATCGTTATAACAAAGTGAGAACTTATAATATACTACAAGAGAACCCACGGCCTCCGCGGGAGATGTTTTAAAAATATAGCCCTGTCTCTTAAAGTGATTATGGCAAAGCGTGCGCACCTCGATGTTGAAATTTGGTTGATTAAACTGAATGTTACCCGGAGAAAACGTGTTTTGAACGCGTCATACGTTTCCGAATGTACCATTCGGATCAAGCACCTTTGCCAGTTTATTATTTAATTACTTCCGCATTTGTAGAATAAGGTTCAAGATAATAAGCTTTTTACTGGTTTATAATAGACATAGAAACACAGATTCATATGCAACGATGTTGTGTGCCAAATTTCAGATGGATCCATTCAACAGTTTTCGAGTTCATAAGCCTACTGTGGGTTTTCTTGCAATTTTATAATATAGACTAGAGGAGAACCCACAGCCTCCGTGGGAAATTAATAGCTCAGCGCCTTAATAAAGTGTAATGTAAAGCGTGCGCGGATTTATGTACATAGAAACACAGATCCATATGCAACAATGTTGTGTTCCAAATTTGAGACGGAATCATTCAGCAGTTGTCGTGTCCATATGCTAATTGTGGGTTTTCTTGCAATTTTATAATATAGACAATGTATTCATATATGGCCATTTAGCTGAGACTTGTGAGGAATTACATGAACATATAGATCTATAGCATTGTGAGTAATTCATATAGGCTACATGAAATGGACGAACAATATACTTACTTGTCAATACTTAATACTGCAAAAAATGGGTAACTATGTGAACATTGCAAAATTAGCCACGGACTGTTGTCATACATGTCTCGTGGCCAGTCGAAATGAGACATACGTCGTTGAGACAGAGCTGAGAAATCGGGTTTTGTTTGTGATGAGGGGAGTCAGAAAGTACATTCATTTCTAAAAAAAAAAAAAAAATGTAGGCCTTACCCTTAATTTATAAATTATTCTCCATAAAAATCTGAGTTTTGTTAGGTAGGTATGTAGATTTGTAAGCTCGACCGTTCATTTAAACTCGGTTTTCTCCGAATTTTGGTCCTTGCTGGAAGGTTCCACCCCCCCCCCCCCGTCTCTTTATTGTGCAATATATCTGGCTAGAATGAAGCTAGCTTAGAACTCTTTTTCACCACATTTAAGGTTATGAAATGAGCTTTCACATGACACCAAAAAACCCAAATGATAAAAAATCGACATACGTCTCATTTTGACTGGCTGCGAGACATATGATGTTGCTCTACACAAGTATTACTGTTGCAGTAAATTTAACTTACGTGTTAATAACTTGCCACAGGATTGAGGCTGTTGTTGTGTTGTGTTGAGCTTTAACGACACATCAGCACAATTATGGCTATATAGTGTCAAACATGGTAAGATACGTTTACACGTCAAGAGGAAGAGAGGAAAGAAAGCGGGGCAGAGGACAGGAGCGAGGAGAAAGAAGAGATGTCTCTCCTGAATGTCGCGGATGGCACTCCATGGGAGACACCCTACCGATGGCGGGCTTACACCGCCTGCAGGTGAGAGCAGAGCACCTGCTTCTAAACCCTGGGCCCCTACTGGAGGGGGGGGGGCAGATTTGAGCTATTTTAAGTTTACTAATCTGTTCACTACCATGAGAAATCTGTTAAGACTATCATATTTATGCAGCACTATAACATGGCAATACAATATATACATATACCCGTATTGGTACTTTTCTGTGCCAAATTTTAACACATGTATCTAGCAATAATAATCCAGAAGTGTTGACATATACATTATCACTAACATAATATTGTGTGATATGTTATCACAGCATCATGCTGTTGTTATGACCCTTATGATGTTTCTGTTTGTTCAATTTGATATATAACAACTGCATGGCTGCCAGGCTGAATAGATCTAGATGGATAGGTGGATGGATGAATAATGGATGGATGGATGGCTAGATGGATGAACTGATGATGGAAGGATGGATAGATGGATGAATGGATGGATATATGCCTGGATGAAGGGATGGATAGATAGATGGGTGTAACTGCTTAACTTAAAATGAGAAGAAATAAGAAAGTCATTCATTTGTGTGCTGTAGCAGTATCTTATTATACATGATAAAAATATTGCAATATTCGGTAATGTTGTTACATTATTTCTTGTACTTTGACAACATATAACAGCTTTTCTTTCAGCTGACAATGACAGAGCTCCTTCTGTCGTTTCTCTCTCTCTCTCTCTTTCTCTCTCTCTCGTTTTCTCTGTCATTTTTTTTTAACTAGTCTCTCCTTTATCCGTCTACCTATCTGTCTGTCAGTCATTTCCCCCTTTTTATTTCGGTGTGTTCGTCTTAGGATCTTTTCATCCATTCATCTGTTCATCCTTACTTCATTCATCGCTCTAAGGGAGATCATTGTGCTCAGTCCTATTACTTCCCTTTATCAGACAAAAGAGGGATTGAACAAGCAGCGTAAAGAGGAAAAATTTAAACGCCCTCTCCTTGAAACATACACGATGAAAAATTCCCCCCAAAATATGATGTAAGGAGAATGTTTTCTTTTTACTGCAATAATATTTTATCCAATTTTTTTTTTTTTTTCAATCAGTCTTTCGAATGGCAAGCGGCAAAAGGATTTTTTCTTCTTTACACTGTTTGCTCATCACATCTTTTGTCTGGCAAAGGGAAGTAATAGGGCTGGTCAAAATGATCTCCCATTACACAAGTCCTTTTTTTTGGGGGGGGGGGGAGGGGGGGGGGGA
>JBCAUA010031072.1:0-26426 GCA_038406235.1 Peronia verruculata
CATACATACATACATACATACATACATACATACATACATACATACATACATACATACATACATACATACATAGACACGCAAATGAACAAACAGGCAGACAGAGCAAGACAGATGAGAGGTAAAGAGAAATATAGAAAAATTAGCTGTTTATTTTTTTTTATCATAAGAATTCCTTTTTTATTTTTTTCACCATTAGGCTTACCAGAGCGAGTGCACTTACCCCAAACTCTTTGACTCGGAGAGCGGCCAGTGTGAACCTTTCCAGGCGGTCACCTGTGGACACCGGCCAGAGAGTGTCCAACCTTGTGAGCCAAATGTTCATGTTTGTCTGTCTGGACCATTTCTCTATTTTTTATTTTTTTTTTAATAAATGTGGTCTATATTATCTACAAACCTAGTGCTATTTCCCAGATATGATGATGAGGATGTTGATGATGCTTTGTTGCCATGAAGAAGAGTCAGTTTGACTTGAAAATTTGGCTTTCACTTTTAACATCAAGATGAAGTTGTTTATATAATATATGATATTTGCTTTTTTTTTTTTTTAATAGTTTGATTAGTTGCTAGTTGGACAGTCTTTTTTTCTATTATATAAAATGATGATGATGATGATGACGATGATGATAATGATATTAATAACAATATAAAAATAACAATAATAATATCAATAAATATCATGATAATAATAGTGACAATAGAACGATGATGAACTTCAGAAAACAAGACGAATACTGAATGAAAACCGAAGAAGAGGAAAAAGGCCAAAGATGATTCCTATCATAAATAGCAGCCAGTTAACATGGCACCTCACTTCCTAGCTCAATAACCCTTTTATTCATAGTCCTTTTACTATTTGTAGAAACACTCCAAACACAAGGATTCTAGTGTCTACCAATGTTGCAATGATAACACAGGTCACAAAACACAATTGTTTTCATTCCACCTGTCTGTCGAAATACCTGTATCAGTGTTAGATGGATGTGGTCAGTCCTATTACTTCCCTTTACCAGACAAAAATCACATTTGTGCCCTTTACATGAAGCATACATCATGAAAATTTCCCCCAAAAAATTACAATGTAAAGGGAAAGTTTTCTTCTCATCGTTACAATTTCATTTTTTTATTTTTTTTTTTTGTGATCAATCTTCCGAATGACAAGATGTAAAGGTTTTTTTTTTTTTTTCCTCTTTACGCTGCTTGCTATACACCTTTTTGTCTGTCAAAGGGAAGTTATAGGGTTGTTCAAAATGATCTCCCTTAACACAACTCCCTATTTTGGAAAGGGCAGATAATCTGCGAAACGATCTCCCATTCTTTGTGAGAGGCGTTTTTTCTATTGAACGGCTGGGAAAATCGAAAGGCGATTATGGGATTACCATTTCAGTGGTAGTTTTTATATTCTAAAGTTCTGATACTTTTTATTCAAAAGAACAGAATGATGATAATGATGTCTTTTTTGTCTGACTGTCTGTGTGTGTGTGTGTGTGGGGGGGGGGTTGTATGTGTTTGTATGTGTGCGTATGTGTGTTCGAAGAGGTAACTATGTTTGTATGTCTGTGGTTTGTTTGTCTTATTTTTTTAACAGGTGATTATGTGGTGGGTCACTGTACGGCAGCTGGGTGTATTCCTTGCCTCACTTCCTGTCAAGGCCTGCCAGACGGCGCCACTGCCTATCCGGGTCACGTGTTGTCTCGTTTCTACATCGTCTGCCAGCGCGAGAGGACGGTTGACATCCGGAGTTGTGCAGACGGCTCGGTCTTTGATCCATGGGAGCGCTCGTGTGTGACTGAGTTCAACTCCCGTGAGTCTGGTTGGTTGGTTGGTTGGTTGGTTGGATGGTTGGTTGGTTGGTTGGGTTGGTTGGTTGGTTGGCTGGTTGGTTGGTTGGCTGGTTGGTTGATTGGTTGGTTGGCTGGTCGGTCGGTCGGTTGGTTGGTTCGTTGGTTGGTTGGTTGGTTCGTTGGTTGGTCAAGAGGCTGCAAACAATGAGTTTTCAACTATGCAGAACAGTCTGGAAATAAATGAATTCATCCTCTTTTGACCCAGAATATATTTAATATGTATTTTGTACAAAATTTGTCCTATGCGAGATACCCTGTAATATGACCAATGCGTTGTCATTTTTTCCCATTCTTAATCTCAGTCATTTCTCGAATGAATAGAGTGTCATTGTATTTTCTTCACACACGCATGTCAACCATGTATATTTGACTGAGTGATTTACAAAAAAGCATGATCCGTCCAGTCTATTCCCAGCTTTCAGTTGGACAGCCTGTTCCGTCTTGGTTCCTAATGCCACAAGTGCATTACGTTTACAAATATGCCAGTGTAGACCTATCGCAGAACTGAAAGAAGCATAGACAACCCAGATAGCCTAGGCCCATCAGGGTTTGTATAGCCCAATACTTCGAAACAATCTGCAGCCACGATCGCTAGTGCTTGAGTCTGGCCATTGCCAGGTGAAAACACGAGGGTGTTCTGGATAGCATCATCTCTCGGGAACTATGTCATGTTTATTGCTTTGGCGGAAATCTGAGCTGCCTGCTTACATTATTGCTCGGTCCTCCAGAACTTCTCGGCTCTGTGTGGTGTGCCGAGCGCCGTTGGGAAACATTTATAAACAGTCAGCCAGGTGCCGAGTCTCGAACATAGTCGAGAGCGAGCATCTCCTCAGGCGCCTTCGAATTATCTCCCATTACGAGTCACCAGGTAGGAAAGAGTGATCGACTTATTATGATCTAATTAGAAACATCATTACACACGATGGAATGCAGAAACAGAAGGGCGTCTGGCTTAGTTTCTGCCAGCTACTCGCTGAGCTACTCCCTGAAAATGATTGTGTGGATGGGAAAGTGTGAATGCTTTCCAGCGGTGGTTTGAATTCCAGGAACGCAAAAGTGTACCTCTAAGCCATTGCTTTTATTGATGTATATAATTCATGTTTGTGTGTGTGTGTGTGTGTGCGTGCGTGCGTGCGTGCGTGTGTGTGTGTGTGTTAAGTTTGTATTTTCATAAAGCACAGAATTGCCCGATGGATTAATGGAAGAAATAAAGAAAAGATGACGGTCAAGTTTCAGTGAATACCAAGAACATCTCTTGAACATTGACAACCATTCACTTCATTTATTGATTGTATATATTATAGGTGATCTTCAGTTTTAAATACATGTATCGAAAATTTCTGATTACCCTGTTATAGCTACCCATTCCTAATTAGATCTAATAAACTTTTCTCTGCAGCTAAGCAGAGCTCAAATTTTAACGGGTGGACGATGAAAAGGGGGTATTTATAAAAAAATTTTAAAAAATGAATGCTTTCTTTGGTATAAATCGCACTGATCTAGTCAAATAGATCTGTAAACAGAGAGTCGGGCACTATCACCTACATTCTTTAAAAACAGCATCTTTTCCTGAAAATTAGTAGGAAATATGGACATGTAAAATGTAATGGATACATTTCTTATGAGATTCAGCGTTAACTGTGCTCTTGTTGCTGTCCATTCCTTACATAAAGAATGCCCTCTCCTCGGGACACTTCAGTCCACACTGGGACAGGATAAAATACAGACGTCTCCGATAGTGAGTGAGTGGTAGCTGCGACATGTAATTTTCTTTTAGAGTTTCACTTTGCCTGAACTTTTTATGGACATTATTGATAAAATATTGCGCGCTGTCAGAGCAGACGGAAACAAGCAGAGGCGGTTCTCACAATAAACCTTTTCGAAAAGCAAGGCAGCCAAAGTGATTACCGTACTGATTGCTTTTGCCCACTCCGAGTCTGGGGAGCGTAGTCTTAAAGACCATTTTCAACTCTGGACCAGTGAGGAAAACGGAATGAATGAGCAGCCACGCACATGTATTTCATTAAAAGGGGTATGCTGCTCTACCAACCATCGAATCATATGGCTCTTTTTTTTTCCCCCCTTAAAGATTTTATACTGGTCCAGCTGGTTTCGAAGTATAAAAATACATTTAACTCAACAGCGGTCACAGACCAAAAATAGAGTATTCATCACAACGGTTTATACTGATACAAAAGAGGATTCAAATGGAAGTTTTGTTTCGTTATCGAGGGCCACGATTCAGACCTAAGGCCAAGTACATGTAACTTGTTTCTTGCTACAGAGGTCTTCCAACAGGAACAAAGAGTGGTATTTTATTTATTTATTTTTTTTTTTAATTTTTTTTTTAAAGCACTTGTCAATTTACTCCGTCAAAGTGGTAGGAAAACTCCTCAGGTGGAGCGAAACAGGTGATGGTCTTCAGAGGAAGAGTGGGTTCTTTCATCAGATGTTTCGGCCTTTAACTTCCTGACATCTTCTAGGACCCCGGCCACACCAGGGTCATGACTCCCGATGTCCGTCATCCACCAATTTCAACATTTGCTGAGACTTGAGATCATGACATCAGAAGAGGGCATTGCCAAGGTCGCGATTTTTTTTTTTTTTTTTCTAAATTCTTTTAACGAAACCTCGTTTCGGCTGAAAAAGAAAAAATCGCTGTTTAAGATCCCCTTGCATTTCCATCAAATCTTTGTCCTCATTTCATGCACGAGATCCCACTCTCTCTGTCACTTTTCTGTATGGATGAGTGCAGCTTGTTGATGATGGAGGGCTATTCACCACACACACAGACATACACACGAGATCAGCGCAATCCTTGTAACAAGTTGTGCTGCTGCATTTTTGTTGTGCGCTTTGCGTCGTTGCTGAGTGTCCTCATTCAGCGAGGTGCCAACCATTTAACGGTTTTGTTTCGTTTTAGTTTGCTTTGTTTTTGGGATTCTTAATTTTTGTTTCCTTTTCTTTAAACGTTTGTGATTTCAACTTCTTTTCAAGGATAGCGATTAACTCGTTGGAGCTTACTGCATCCATCTGTTCCTTTGTTCCAAAAAAAAAAAAAAAATGTTAAAAAGAAGAAAGTCTTCGTCCGCCACTTTTACATACATGTATTATGCATGCACGGGGCCCACGACTTCAGGTCATAGTACTTTTCTATGATACACTTTCTGATGGCGATGAAGATAAGCCGAGACGCTGTCCTTCGGATAAAATTTCTACCTAAAAGCTTCTTCTGATCAACCTGGGTAGATAATAAAGCCGAATTAATCCTACATAATAGAAAAATTAGAGGTGTGTCCTAGTTTTGTGTGTGTGTGTGCGCGTTTTTTTTTTTTTTTTTACCTCTAGTATTACAGTACACGTATAAAGGTATCATAGAGAACTGCTGTGCTGATCGATAAATAGGCAGAAGAAACCAATAAATTGAGTTGACTTTTATTTTGGCGTGGGGAATGGATGTAAGGGTTGATGTATGGATGGATGGGTTGATGGATGGATGGATGGAGGGAGGGAGGGAGGGAGGGAGGGATGGAGTATAAAGACAGATAGGTTGGAAGTTGGGCGGGTAGATAGATAGGTAGATAGTTAAGGCAGGTAACAGCAGGCAGGTATGTAGTCAGGCAGACATACAAGGCATGCAGACTGACACGGCTCCAGAAATCACAAACAGGAAAAAGATTGAAAGAAATAGGTGAAGAATATTAACCACAAATGCCAAAACATAAATTTATAAGTGTGAATCTATCCCCACCAGATTTAAGAACTGTACTAATCAATTTACACTTGCATTCTCTCAGTACACCTGAGCGTCAGAATCATGCGGTTTTTCCTTAGGGTATGAAATTCAGTCCGAGCTCCGGCAGTATGAAATTTAAAAAAATAATAATAAATGTCTCGGTCATTTGAGCGATCACCGAGGGCAAAATGAAAGACAACAATTGCTGTTGTAAAATACTCTCTCGCTGTTTCTCTTTCTGTTTCTCTTTTTGTCCATTTTCTTCCCCTCTTTTTTCATCCTTTCTTCCTTCCTCCTTTCCCACGCCTCCTTCCTTCTCTTTCAGAAACATCACCTTTCGGCTGTTACTAGTGTCACGAATTTGTTGAGGTACATGTATAAAAGTTTCAGATGGCTTTTTTTTTCTGTGAGATTAGGGCTGTGCACATTAGTGTTTTGTACAGACATTATCACAGCCAATACCAGCTAAACTTTTCAGCCTTGATTCGGATATGAACAATCGTTTTTTTTTTTGTGGCTTTGTAAGATGCAAAACTGTTAAACTGTGATTTTTATGGTTTCAACAGAACTGACACTCAATTCACGCATTTCATTTCTCGGGAAAACTGACAATAGCATTTTTGAAGAACAAAAAAAAAAAAAAAAAAAAATTTGACCCTGTATGTTTGATGTATATGTTATAACTTTTTCAGTTTATTAATCATAAACAATAAAAACATTCATCCACATGAATGTCCATCTTTTATTCATGACATCCATTACAACAAGTATTTTTGAATATAAACCCTCACAGAATAAGGCAGAAACGTGAAATATGCCATGTCAATGGTTCCCTTAGAGATTAGGCCATTTCCTTCCTGGTCAATGCATAGCAAACCTCTTTGAGATTATAGAATGTTATGCATGAGGTTATCTAAAATTAACTTTTCCCCTGTTATTTCCAGGACCTTTGATCACATCTCAAAGTTAACAATGTTAACATTACAGAAACTGAAATTTGTCAATTATAGATTTTGCATTGTAACAGTGTCCTAACAACAAGGCAAATCATTAAAAAAAACTGTCTGGGAATCTACTTCATATGTATCACACCAGTCAAAACAAGTCATATGTTGAAATCCCACCAAAGTGAGTTATTAATTACTACTATCAGGCAAAACCTTAATTCCTTTCATGTGGCATAAGAAATTTTGACCAAGATTGACTGCTGCCAGAGATAGATGTAATGCAAACTGAAGAGACAAGGGTAACTTCAGCACTGACTTTAAAAAAAAAAAAAATTTAACTGAAATCTAGCAACATAAATATATTCACCTCACAACATACTGTGTGGGTTTATTCCTAAGAGCAATGTCTTCTTATTCATGGATAAAGGTTCTTTCCATTTCTGCAACATAAAAACATTGATATCAGGTCATAATTACATTCAAACCCCAATTTCTCTCTGTTTGAGCCAGTGACGTATGATTCATTCTGACTGACTGCGAGACATATGACTAAGCTCATACTACAAGAAAGATAAATCAAATGACTTCCACATCACCACAAGTGTGGCTGATCAACTGGCTAGTCAACATATAAGATGAAAGAAAGAAGTAACAAAGAAGAAGAGAAGATGAAAAACTGAACAGGTGAAAAATGCATTGAATCCACAGTTCCAATCAACGCAATCATCTCTGAACTGCTCATGTTTTGAAATAGCCATATCAAACAAGAAAATTTCCTAACATCAATTTTCATTTCTTGATCATATAATAGGGCTTGTGATGTAAGGAGTTAAAGGAAAACAAATAATCAAAATCCATATAATTGAAAAAAAAAAATTATTAAAAAATTGGGAAATCTTTTGATCTAAAATTGAAAGATAAATGAATTGACCAGCTCTGCAATAGATCAAACCAGAGAGAAACTGATAAATAATAAGGCTATGTACAAATCTTGACACTATTACTGGACATTTTTCTATTTTTTTTTTTTTTGCAAAAGAATGTTGAAATTAAAATATTTAGGCTAACTGGGTCAGAACTCATATTTTGTACAACTTTATGTGGCTCATAATAATGTTAATTTTACTCCTCATGATTTTCCATAATCAAAAAAAAAAAAAAAAATCTATGTGTAACATGCACTTTCATACACTGTAACTTGTGTAACCTAAAAGGACCATAGAATATGAAATATTACATCCAGTTTTTATTCACACTATATGATGTATCAAACAATGTACAAATATGATATATCAAACAATGTATAAAATCAGGCTCATTCAAATCCATAAAGGTAGCCTATAACGAGATAACAGGAGGTTGAAAGACAAAGGAACAGAGAGGTAAAATTTAAACTAGCAGAAAGCACTACAGCATTTGTGTGATTACATTCTATTCAGATCTTCCATAGAAAGTCAAAAACAAGACAGATAAAAAAAAAAAAATAATCAATGACATGCAATCAATTCAATCATATGTATGCCTCAGTAGATACAATTTGCTGAAAGCACTAGGGCGATTACATAATTATATGATGTATTCCATTAAAAAACAACATAAATATCTGGAAAGGGGGAAGGAGAAGAAGAAATATGGGAGGAAAAAAAATGAAGCATCACTGTTTTTCATTGCTCACAGGATAGAAAGTAGTCACTGAGTGTTTCATCAGGTCCTTAAATCAATCCCATTCTGACAGATGTTGGCAGTCCAGCTGCAGCATAGGCAGTGATAATGTAGTTAGCTCACAACTGCCCATTTTCTCTCTTCTCTCAAAGCAATCTAAGAATGTGAAACAAAAGAAACAAATCAAAAAATAAATGCCCACGAAGACTGTGAAATGCAGTTTCATCTTTTTCTGTTGGAATGACATGTTCGGCAACCACATACACTCTAATTAATACAGAAGCGATGAAGGAGAAGCAGGTATGGATGCCTCAAATAAAATGGAATTAAAAGAATAATCAAATAACCAAAAACAAAAAACAAAAAAAACACACAATTTAAAGAAAGAAAAATGGATGACAGGAAGCAGAAAAGTGAGAAAGGAAAGGAAGAACAATAGGAAGGAAGGCCAAGAAGAGGAGAAGGAAAAAAAGAAAGACACTGGAATCAAGATAGAAGAGAGAATGAAGTAAACAAAGAAAGATGGAAGAAAGAAGGGAAAGAATGGTGGAAGGAAGGATGGAAAAAAGAGGGAAGGGAAGAAAAGAAGGGAGGAAAGCAGAAAGAGAGGGAGAAGGGAGAGAAAAAAAAAAAAAAAGAAAGAACTGATGAAAGAAAGAAATGAAAGAAAAAGAAACAAATGAAAGAAAAAGAAACAAATGAAAGAAAAAGAAAGAAAGAATACTCTAAAATCATAAATATCTTCATTTTTTTCTGTGTCTGAAGAAACTATAACAATTTCAGTAGGGCAGAAAAATTGCTAGCCGCCAGGCAGGAGTCTGTCCTCATTTACTAAGTATTCAGTTCTAAGGCTGAGCTGTCTCTCTCATTCCCTATTTCAGAGGCCAAACCTAAGGATGAAAGGGGCTATTGATTGGGAAGATATCCACTGAACTGATGGATTCTTGTCAATGCATTCTGTACCAGGTCACACACAGTAATTTTTTTTTTTTTCCTAAAGGCGCCTTTTGCTCCATTGAGCAAAATGGAAGCAGTTGAGACAAGAGAGAACATAATTAATGGTCTAGTTTTGAATCTCTGGAGGCCTTAGGCATTTGGAAACTGCAAATCAGATTGCTAACAATGGGGCAGTAGTGTCAGACTTTTTCAATTAAAGTTCATGAAATTTTTCTCTAACTTTTCTCTTGCTTTCTTTATAGCTAATATTACATTAATTAACTGTGCGATAATGAGTCATTATGTATTAATTTTATTGTTCACAGGGCAGTGTTCCACATTATATTAACAAATAAGCTAAGTGTCTTTGATACTCAACATGGCACAGCCACTTGAGGCAAGCCAAAAGGGACATAAAACACACACAACGACCACCTTTGATAGTGTTAAACAAACAAGCATTCGTTATCATTGTGTGAGCACTGCAAAATTTGAAACAAACCCATTGCAGAAAAACATCACTGAAGTATCCTTACCTTCCAGGCGCATTTCATCAAGTGGGCGAGGCTGGGAAAAATTCTTTGACTTCACCACCATTTTGCAGGGTCGGAGCACGACAGGTGATTTGGTCAGCATATCAAGGAATTCCGCAATGGGCGAAGTTGAAGATGACGATGGTTCAAACTAAGAGGATATTTCCAATATGGAAGATCCAGTGAGAATTAATAAATAGTTTTTCCACACCTTTTTCTTTCTCCTGGCTCAGAAATGGATGCAAGTAAAGGCCCTATATTTCTGTTCTATCCTAAATTATGAATTTTGCTAAAAAAATAAAAAAAAGTGATTTTGAGCTTTTTTTCTTCTCTCTCTTAAAAGCACTGCCTTTTCTGCGTGTAAAAAATCGTATCAAGAAGCCGATAAGTCCATTCTTACGTGTTTGACCAATGGTTATTCAATGGTAGACCTAGCGTATTGTCAATCAGGATTTGGCTCCACCTGGCTGCTATAATTTAAAAAACAACTGAAAACTTACCTGTTTGAAAAATATCTTGGATCATAATGAAGTGTAAGTGTGTGTGTGTATGTGAGTGTGCGTTTGCGTGTGTGTGTGTGCGCGTGCGTGCACGTGTGTGTATGGAGGTAGTTATTAATGATGAACCATGTGTTGTTAATGAATGTGTTATGGGCGCTTAATAAATGTACTATATTATTATTATTATTATTATTGTGCTCTCATGCCTATATTTTTTTTAAAGAAATAAAATCAGACTGAGAAAATCAGCAGCTCTCTCTCTGACACTTTCAGCGATGATATTCAGTGTTTTCTTGGACGTATATTATCTGTGAAGACATTATGCTGGTAGTGTGGATTATATCTTTATAGATGGATCAGACAGTACATCATTTATATAAAGATCTTCAAGATCTTCCCATCGTCCACTCCAAGCTATATCTATATACCACGGCTAATTAACCTCCACTTAATTAGAACTTGAGACAATTTTATCATTTTATCCAATTAACAATTGGCAATTATGATGTGCCTTTTCTTACTAGGAGATACACGACGTTTTAATCGTCCGTCAATTAAACGTCATTGGATCATAGCTGAGGCAGAACCCACCACAACGACTGTATATTCCAGAAAAATGAATGTTTGAATCTAGACTAGGAGGGACCGCGCTTATTGTTTCCTAGATGTTGCAAGCCTTGGCTGTATAATCGTTGAATGATTGTGCAAATCAACAAGAATTTTTTAATTCTTGAAAATATCCGCTGCAGATTCTTTAGAACGTTAAATTAACATGCTGAACTTTATGGACTTTGGAAGATATCCTGACTTGTTTTAGTGTTGAAAATGTTAACCTCAGAGAAATCTGTGTTTTAGGGTAATACAGTCCCCAATAATTATATTCCTAGCCTGCATAACGTTTTAAAGCACAGATTTTCGACAGTTTTTCAATGGTTACAGTCGTCTTGAAATGATGATCTTCAGAGATGTTCTAATTTTAACTTTTTTTTTTTTCCTTTAGAAGAACAAAACCAGCCTACAAAAATCTTAGACATAATTTAAATGTAGCTATGGATGTCGAAGTTTCACATGGAAGCATTAATTCTAACATCAGGATAGCTGGCAATAGGACATATCTTTCTTAGGGTTTATAGGCTTCTTGTACCATCCTTAATCAATAAGTGAGTATGTGGTTATCCACAACATACGCGTTGAAAAGAAAGATGCAATGGTTTCTGGGCAAGAAAGGAGAGGAGGAGGGGAGGGGAGGGGAGGGGGGGGGGAGGGCGTCGGGGTAGGATAAGATACACCAACTTCTGTCCTTTGCTAGACTTCTGTACCACCTAGAATAACCTTAGTACTCAGCAAACCAGACGGAGTCCCGCTCCTTGCATGCACCCTTTGCTTTTTTTACTTTTTGATATATATATAATATATATATATTGTGGTTTCATCTTGAGCCACGCATAAACCAAACATAACAAAAACGGAGGAAACGAAGCCTGCGATGCTAATTAGTACCGGACTGAAAACTTCAAAGATGAAAGAAGGACAGATTACTGACGGGAGAGAGAGATCGGAATAGAAGTGGAAATTATAGACTCAATGGCTTAAACATCTCTCGACTTCTTGTTTTGAGGAACCTCCCTTTGGCAAAGGAGAATAGAAAATAATTAAAAGGATGCTTGTTTTCTTCCTTTTTTTTTTTTTTTTAATCTGAGAGTATACTCGAGCATGACAAGCAAATGTTAACTCCACAGTCGAGGTAAAATTTTGAATTAGGCTATGCTTAAACTCATATTCGTGAAAAGGATTGAGCTACTGCATTGATATCTAAGGAAAATAAAAAAAAAACTATTAAAATGCCTCAATATATAATTTAGTGGGTATGTGGGAACTAAACTACCAAAGACAGACATGTGTGTGTGTGTGTGTGTGTGCGCGCGCGAGTGCGTGCGTGCGTGCGTGCATGCGTGTGTGTGTGTGTTTTTCTTTGTTAGTTGGTTTTGTTGTTGTTGTTCTCACAGTTTAGTAGCTGTCCTAGTTCTTCTCAGTCACAGCAAAGAACGGCGAGAGATCTGTGAAGTCAAAAAAGCAGTGCTATTCAATCTACGCTGTCACAGGGGATCATGCACATGAGAACTGAAGGTCTCCTTCGCTAGTGAGCGTGTTTGTAGCAGGTCAGACCGATTGCTACTCAGCTTGTGGGCGGTAACAAGGCCAAAATGATAGATGGTCCATCAGTTGATCTGAGATCACTTACAGGAATTGCTTCAGTTCTAATAATCTGCCCTGGACCTGTCCGATGCCCTTCTGTGCCAATGTCCCCTAGGATATTTCAGCTGTGATAATGGGCAAGGGTTCAGGAACAGTTAGCTCCAACAGTAAAGACTACCTGAACATTGTCAACCAGGGATAAATATACAAAAATGACGAATTTGAGTTTGAAAGTGGAAGGCAATGGAAAGACTTTGGTTCAAATAAAGTGGGGCTAACGCTGATTTTTCTTTGTTTTTCTCCAAGAGGAGGCTCAATCAAAAAAAAGGAATTATTTCGCCATGGAATGTATAATTCTTTTTTTTTTTTTTTTCGAAACCAGTAAACATACGAGAAGATAAATTAAGATAAATTTATTTGTTCTCGAAACGAAATGTCTTCATTGTTTATGAATACCCACGTACACACTTTCACACGCACACACATACGCACATACTACTCATCAAAACAAGGCATACTGAGTAAACACTATGCTGCTGAGAATCGCTATATTTTGTGGCATCATTAAATTTTGTGGCATCATTCTACAATACCTCTAATCTGAATATGATTGCATTGTTCTTTGTTGGTTTGTTGTAGTGGTAGTAGTTGTTATTGCTTCAGTTTTGTTGTGGTTGTTTTTCGAAAAGCAAAATATTCAAAGATTGTTGAGCAAATTTGTATGATGTAAAAGTGGTAGGAACAGTTCCCAGGTGGAGCGAGACAGGTGACGAGTGGGTTCTGTCACTAGATGTTTGGCTTTTAACTTCCTGAAATGTTTTAGAACCCATACTGCGCCTGGGTTATGACTTCCAATGAACGCCATCCACTTTCCTTCCCCTCAAGGACACTCTGGGTGGGATTCGAACTAGTGCCGTTTGGTTTTCGGTCCAGCTGCAGTTGACCGGGGCGCTCTAGCCATTATGCTACTCTTTTCTCGTCTTCGTTATGTCTGATTTCTTTGATTACCATGTGTCGGTTTTCTTTAGGCGTTGCTGTGGACCACAATGGGACCGCTTGCCCGGCCAATCCTGATCCTTTTCTATCAGACTGAGTGAATCCAGTGATCTCTTTTGTTTGTAGTAACAGTTCTGCTGCATCGAAGGCTTCTTTCACTTTTCATTTTCGGTCTATTTTCAGTCCAGGTTCTGTATAATTCCTCACAGCATCATCAGGCGAGCCCTTGAACATAAGATGAAGCGGACTTTCCCCATTTTGTGTTCTTCATTCGGGATTTGAGTGGTAGCACCAACTTTCTTTGCTTACAGGTTAATGTGACGTCACTTAAGCACGGTGGGAGCCTTAGCCATTTCTTTGTGTAGTGGTTTGTCTTTCCTCCAATCCCTCTACCGTTGAGAGGGGGATTTCGTAGACTAAGAGTGGCCATAGTAATTTTGGGATCAATATGAATTGGAAGATCTACACCTTGAAAAGACTCCTAGTCTGCTCTTGTCGATATTCTCTAGGCCAACTGTCAGCTGAGTCTGTACTTCATCCCTCTGTTTTGTGACCTACAGAGAAGCATCAAACCCCCGAGTAAAACTTTTCACAGATAACTCTGTCACTGTTGATATTACTTGGTCACCTGAAATTGCACTGTGACATCCGTCTTACCGTTTCTGAGAGAGAGGCGTCGGGACTTCTCGGGTTTGAATGCCATTCTGCACCAAGAGGCCAAATAATGCAATCTTTGGAGCATCTGTCTTTCCTCATCTTGAGATGAGACAAGGATTTTTGTGTCATCCATGAATGTCTTTTAAAAGCTGATCCATCATGGAACAATGTCCATGCATCTTAGACTTTAGACAGAATTTGATACTTGTACTAAGGATTAGTCAAGAAAAATGTATAATTACAATTAGGATTGAAAGAATTTCAATATGTGCTATCAAAAATAAACATTTATACTAATGCAGAGAGAGGTTAACATTAAACTCTACAATGCTTAAAAAAAAAAAAACAAGCAAACAAAGGTATTTATTGTTTTCTGCTCTATTTATTGACATCATTTAATTTCTTGTTCCCAGGAAAAATAAATATTCCAACAAAATTCACGAAATCAAAACCGCAAAATTTAGTAGATATCAATTGTGTTTGCGCTTTCAATCTATAATTCTTTTATCCTCACGTCTTTGAGGTTTTGACTTAGGCAGGCTATACATTTGTTTGTTATTATTTGCGCCAAAGTCACCTACATCTATGTTGATTACAACGAAATAAAAAACAACCTTTTTAACAGCAAATGTGTAATGGATATCAATTTACTTCCGTACTTTCAAGCTTTAGCTGATTTGGCCTCTCTTCATGGCCACTTGGCCAGACAGCAAAATTGTATCCTATGCAATGCACTAAAAATCTAAAGCTATATACTTACAAATTCAGAAATATTTTTGAAAAATACATAATACCGGTACATCAATATTACTTCTGTATTTTCAGCTTCTGGTTGTTTAATCTGTCTTCTCCGAGTTTCTATCTTGGCCAGGCTACCTGCTCTGTACACCTTGCACTATAATCACCTAAATCTGGATTGACGTAGGCTCGACAGCTGGAATTACGACAAAGTTCATACATACAGCTGATTTGTTCCGCTTACCTGTTCCATGACGACACAGGCTCTCATAATGATTTTTCTCGCCTGAGCTTGGCTACGAGCCTGCAGGGCTGGGTCAGTCACAGGAAATGACAACCATTCAACAACCATTCTTCTATTATAGAGATGACCCATTCTGTCTTATCTCCGGCCCGAGGATGGAAATATATTTTGCTAATGGCGTTGGCCTTTATGAGATGTAAAGGCAAGTTTTGTTGCTCAAAATGACCTACCAGCTATTTCCCCATGAGACGATGATTGGTGTAGATGCATGGCGCGTGTAACTGGAAGTTAATAGTCCTTAGGCCTGATCAGTCAAACCCATCTTGGACCTCTTTACATTAGCACAATATGTAAATTTAGTCTGACCGGAGCAACAAGAACACTTTGACATTAAGTCCTGCTATCGCGTGAAGGATGTATTCATGACTACTACTTAGTGAAAGAAAATAAGATACGATGATAAATTCTCAAAGTCATTTTCTACACAGCTGATGAAATATACAGAATAACATATTTTTATATAATCACAGGCGCATTTAATTCACACACACACACACACACACACACACACACACACACACACTCACACACACACAGACACACAAAGAAAATAAAAATAAAGCCGATTGAGAAGAAAGTGCAAACAGGACAGAAAGAATAAGCATTTTTTGGAGTATCAGATAATATGTATTTCCTGCAATGTTAGTTAAATATGCAGTGAATTTGAGATGTCTCGACGCATAATCCCTTTTAGGTTGACTGACCTAGGAGTTAAACCTGATCAGTGGCTAAGGAACTCAATGAATTCACAGTAGCTGCTGTTTATAAAATGATACCATATCCTTAGTTAAACATACAGTACATGTATTTTGGAAACATGGATGTGATTTATAAGGTGCAAGCAATTTGCGGCATTCCCAGTGATGTTCTCGCTCGCTATAACTGAATACTTAAATACTTCAAGAAGTTAATCTGGGTCGTCCTGTCAGATATCTGCTCTCCAAGGACTTAAACGTTATGAGAGGGGGACAAAATGTTTCCATAAGACTATAAAGGCACTTTAATATAATTGTACCTTCCGGAAATAAAAAGGCTCTCTGTTCATCTAGTCAGAACTCCCTCGGTCTGTCCATGGAGCTTACGTAATTATATGTAAGTAATTGAAAAAGGCAATCCTCAAAAGTAAATTAGACTTAGATATCTGTATGTATACATGCCCTTGTGACTTTAGTTTAACACACTATACAAGCAAATAGGTCACTTTTAATAATTTGTAACCAAATACCAAACCAAGTGGAGTGATGCTGAACAAACAGAGCTGTAACTATGTGCCCTTTATTTTTATGTTTTGTTTTTATTGTGTTTTATTGTTAACGCGAAGCTTGGGACGGAAAAAGAATGTCGGTTCTGTGCTCCCAAATTTCAATTACAAAATCGGACTTGCTGTAACTAAATCGGTCTTGCCGTAACGAATGCAAAGATTCTTTTCCTTATCGCTTGAAACACTTGTTAAGTCTGCATTTCTGCACATTATCCACTGCAAGCATGATCTTGCCTCTATTGAAAAACATCTCATCCTCTAAAATGTATGCCGGAGGGGGGAGAGAGCAGGGAGGGGGTGGGAACGTGAAAGACACCGAAGAGGATGGGTAACACATCCCAGTGAAGGGGGTTGAATTGCACTTCATCAGTATGCCCTGTCTCACAACGGCCAAGCGGTGAAACAAGACAAGGAACAACTCTAATATACAACCAACGCCTTCGTCTTCTTATCTTCTCTTCCCATACATCACATCCGCTTCCACCAAGATGAGGTCGGCGATTAAACCAGTAACTAGCAGTAATAATAAACAACCCGGAGGATTTCGTTTCTATGGGACAATGAGGCTGTCGGGAATTATCAGGTGATTAAAGGCATGGCTATTTGGTCGTTGACATCGAATTTTAAACAATAGAGTTCAGGTAAATTAAGGGAAATTCCGTCGGTCCGCGAAAGTTTGTCTCACTTCTTGGCTTGACCCTGTTACGGTGGGTAGGAAATATAATATGATGAAAATTCCTCTCTATGAATGACATAACCAATCGAACCTAGATACCCTCCAAGTAATAAAAGTAGTGGGTAGTATTAATAATTACGTGGGAACGAGCCTCACGTACTTCCCGGGCTAAAATAAGAACCTTCGGCTCAGACCGGAAATGAGGAAAATCTTGTAATCAGGCGCTTCGCCTTCATTGTGATTGTGTTGATGTACTTGATTGCCGGTATGTTATCAGTATTTTGTGAAATAATTGTATTCCATCGGGACTATGGACTTCAAAATCAAATCTCTTTAAAAGCTACAGAATTGTTTATAATCGAGACATAATGGTTTTAAGAAAAATGATCTTCTTGATTTGCGTCGAAGTGCTGAGAATCTTGGCATCGAGTACTTTCAAATAGTACTTTGGAATATCAGACTGACACCTAAAGGCGAAAGTGACAGTACCAGCTAATAGCACAAGCATGAATTAGCCGCATTCCTACCCAGCCTGATATGTCAAATGACTTAAGCCAAATTATAATGTGAAAAGCATTTGATATCTTATTTTTACCTTGCCTATTCCAGAGACTGCCTTACTTCCGGATTGTAAACTTACTTTCTGCGGGAAAGCCCGTTGAGTTTGTCCCGAAATTTTGCTGAACTCTATTGCATAAAAGAACCTGTTCCTTTTCGTAGAAATGCATGGAAAGCTACTCAGTTTTCCTTTGGCCTTCTTCTTTCTTCTTTCAATTAATCCTTTGCTGTACAATAATGGGTCATTTTGTATTAATTCTTCACACATTGCAACGCAGTCACACCCTTAGAGGAGAGGTCGGGTAGCTTTCTACACTTGACAACTCAAAATACTGAACAACCGTAGCGTTCACTACCATCGTGTGATTCAGAATACGTCTAATAGCGAAGGCGCAGAGTGAATGTAAAGAGTGCGTTCTGGGACACGCTCACATACTGATGTGCTCGAGTTTCTGACGTTAGATTGGGTCCAGTACCGTACCGGTATGCATTGTTTACATCACATGAGTATGCCTTTGTTATCACAGAAATAGCGATGATCAGTATGGCTTTGTCTCGTTTGGCCAGTGTGGAGGTTTACGAGCATGACGTGCGGGAATGCGGACCCTTGATTGACTTGCATAGCCAACATTTCGCTTTATTCTGTTATCTCTGCCCAATATCCCCTACTACTTGATCTTGGTCCCTGAGGAATACCAGAGATCCCCCTCCCCCTCCCCCAGTTTTTGATGCCGCCCTGTCGAAAATTGAAAAGATCATGTTTGGTATTCTATATAACAGTATGGAGTGCATCACATGGAAAGTGTGGAGAACTGAGCTATCGTAGGACATAACGGATGTAATTATTCTTTAAAATACGATTTTTTTTAAAGGAATTTAGGTTTTTACCCGGTCAAACAGATGGGATACGAATTTATCGATTGAACCGGCATGAAAGAAGGTTGAACATGTCAAATGTGGTTGGTGTTGGCCGTTGAAATGCTAGTTGTCATTCAACAAGATTTTTGTTAAGTTTAATTCCATCAATTCATCATTCAAATTATGACTAGAAAGAATAATGTAAGGAGCGAATAGACTGCGCATGTGGCCAGAATATAATACAATCCCCTGTCCTGGGCGCACAGTTTACATTTGGAGGAGAAGAGCGCTGCCTAGAACTGGCATATTCTGCATGAGGATAAAAGTCTGGAGCTGAACTCTAGAAACTGGGATGAAATTTAGAACTAGTAGGTTTTTTTCCTTTGTGTATGTATCTACCCTAAATTCATCCCTGATCTAGTCCTAGAAAAAAAAAAGGCTACCATTCCGATCCTCATCCTGACATTTTGGAACTGAAACTTTTTGATTTACTTTGGTTGTATTACTGTTTCGGCTCAGCCAAGTGGAAACATGGCTACTCTGCTCTACTAGAGCATGATCAAAATAGTTTGTCTCTTTCTTAAGCCTTTCAGTCCTGAGAGAATAGGATTATCTCGGCTTTAAGTGGCTGTCTGTTGTTTGGTAAGAATTTTTGTGGGTAGAAATTTGGAATTTGTAAATTGTGCCAGGACATGGGCACTCCGCCCATTATTCATCGATTTTGAACTGCCAAAGTGTCTTTAACGTGGGCAACATACACACGGGATCTCTGAAATATATTCGTTCTTATCTTCCGCAATACGTTTCTCCCATCCCCCGACAGCAGATCCCACGGTGTGAACTTTTCGCCGAGTAACTGTAGCACAAGCCTAATCAGACGGCCACTGGGACCACCGGTAAGAGTAGGATACATCGGCCTTTCTTTTATGTCATCTGTACACCTGGCTGTAACACAATTTACCAGTGGTCGAAAGCGATGTTACAAAGTTTAATCTGTATCTAAACTATAAAATAAGCACTAAATAGATGATTTTCAGAATCTGAGAATTGTCAAATATATCATTTGAAATTAGACAAGAGAAGTTTCGGATAATTTTCATCCATTTTCCTTCGCATAAAAACTCATGTGGTTCTTTCCTTATTCTGATAGCACTGATAATCAATGAATAATACATTCGAACCAAAGGTACAGTTTTATTAAGATGTCACATTGAAGTGTTCTGTTGGTAACCATAACATTTTGGGCCGACAATACGGGAAATAAAATACATTTTTTTACCATTCCACAACGCTATTCGAGAATTCCTGCCGATGTGTATTCAATGACTGCAGCTTAGAAAAATAACTTCTTTTCTTTTTTTTGTCAGGCTAAGGGTTAGTTTACACTATAAGAGTTTGTAGATGTTTTCCTTCAGCAATGAAGGAGTCGAGGGGAGGACATGGGGCGAAAAGAGAGGGGGAGTGAGATAAAAAGAAGGCAGTTGGAGAAGGAAGATGAAAAGGAAACGAGAGGAATGAGTGAGAGAAAATGTGATAAATTAAATTCGTGGGTGACAAAGCCTAGAGGGAAAAATAAAGGGGGGGGGGGGAAGAAAGAATGGGCTGAATGTCAGTGAATTACATTTTCGTGTGCAAAGGGTCGGACAGAATCTTCTCATGTCCTGGTCGTCTAACGTGACCAGACCTTGGTACTTCAAAAAGGCCTTTTTTATTCCATGTAAAAGAAAAGTAAAACAGGCCAGGCACATTAGAGACCGCTGTGGGCAGAGAGTAATAGCTGTAAAAAGAACTGAGATGGCAAATACGACAGGCGGTTAAAATAATAGGCTCTAAGGACAACAATGCGTTTACAGAATCTAGAATCGTTTGCTGTTGTTTAAAACAATATTCTATTGTTAAATAGATTCCTTGTACCTGGTGACATGTTTTTCGTACTATCAGTATCTTTAAAAGTCTGTGAATTGAACAGCACACGGCTTATATGTGAAAGAACTGGACCAATTTAATATGTTTGACCATTACGTCTGTGAATACAAAATCATTGGCAAAAATGTTTTTCCTGTCTTCTGATCTGCTTTACAGGATACCAGTCAAAAATTAAATATTATACAGGTCAAATGACATCTGTGATTTATAATCTCTCAGTGGTTGTCATGTACGGAAGTAGGGTGAAATAATGAAGTTGAAGTAAACTCAAAGTTACTGTGCAATCCATTACTGTTTAATCATTGATTGTATTCAGAATATCACATTTAGCCAGCAAAAAGTATGCAACTCTTTGCCCAGGTACATTTAACTACGGGTATGATATTTAGCTATGGTTGGAGTTACGGACAATTTTATTTCTATGAACCTCAAACATCCAGACAGTACTTCATTTTCATTCCATCTCCATGTTGCCTTTTCTTTCTCTCGATATCGTTCAATATTTTAAACTACCGTGTTGTTATCCATAATCTATATCTATATAAACATTAGACTCATTTGGTAAGAAAAATATGCTCTGTTTTTCTTTCTCCCAGTCTTGGTTTGTGGAGATATCCTCCCTCCATTGAAACATACCTTGCATTGTCGTCCATGAAAGGTGCAAATTATAATCTGACGGAAAACAAAGTAATGGCTCTTAATTTCATTGGCGGGAGAGTTCATGTTTCAAAGAAGCTAAAATACGCCTTATATATTATGCAAAGAGGTAATGATTTCGAAACACTTGTCATTCTTTTTGGACATGTTCAATCGTTGTAGTTGTCATGCGTTTACGCCAAAGATTCATAGCACTGCATACATTACTGAAGTTTCCTTAGTTCAACAGTTTTGGCCATTTTCTTATTGTTTATGTTGTAATTTCACGTTACTTTCCAGGACTTTACTGCATCCCATTAGAAAATTGGTATTTAAAGCACGTTTTTTTTTTTTTAACCGCAATCTTTATGCTCCATGATCCTTGTACCCAATGGGAGAAAAGGACATCAGACCCTACTAAATGATCAGATTCACGTTTTCAGTCAACTCGAATTTTTATCATGGTCTTTGTGTTTTGGTGTTTTCGGAAATAGAATCTGGAGGCATTTTTATTTCGAGTTTTAATTCCCTTTTTCAGGACAATGAAGTCAGACACGGCGCAAGGCTGAAATTGCTAGAATAAAAATGAAGATAAAAAGAAAAAAATGACTTTCTGGACTTTGCACTTTTACTCCTCATTAAGACATAGAGAGAAAATTCCATATCATAAGAAAATAGAGACGTAATTCAATTTTCAAAATAAGTTCGTGTAAACAATTGCAGCAACTATAGTTGGAAGGGAGGGGGGGGGTGGCTATCACTGCTCTCTATACGTCTTAGAAATTCTAACAGAATTATTCATGAAAAGATTAAAGTCAAAACTGAAGGAAAAGCTAGAGGATCAACAGGCCGGCCATGGGTTACATCGAGGATAAATAGGCCAGAAAGCAACAAAGAATAATACTAGAACAATGAAACTCACCAAAAATTATTATTTTTATACACCGGTTTTGGTTTGGTTTGGGAGTTTTATTTAACTATCCATTAGATGTTACAGGTTAAAACGAACATTGTGCCATTACCATGTTACATTGCCATGACATTTTGGGCTTGAAAACGTGTGTCAAGAGGCATGAAAAAAGATTTCAATGCATGTTTTAAAAAAATTTAAAAATCCGTGTTTCGCCATACTATCAAAATCATACGGCATGAACTGCCATAGCGTAGACAGAGTGAGATGTACTTTGAAAGAGCAGGGAATATTAAGACAGGAAAATATTGAAGTAAATAAAAAAAAATACATACAATGGAGAGAAACACTGCGTGATTCTCCGTTGTGGCCATCTGACAATCAATTCTGAAGGAAAGACAGATGTCAGAGAAGTTATTAGGGTTATCTTTTATCACCGTTTTCTTTCTTTTTTTCACTGTTACTTTTAGATCGGCCACTTATTGCAGATGAGCTGGAGGGAGCACAGTAAAACAATGGATCTTCTGGAATTCAGTCTGAACATTTGGACTGGGCTAATCCATTATGTAGAGCTCTGCAAGGAAGAAAGAAACAAAAAACAGAAGGGTTATTGAATCGTATTGCCGAAAGCATTAGATTAAAGCATATAACTACGAGGTACTGTGTCCGACCGCTCACACCGTGTATAAAAAGAGTGTCACTTACACTGTTGCCTTTCAGGTTACTTAATATTTCACATTGTTGTTTTGATATTTCTATGAACACTTTTTCTTAAGTGATGTGGAATAAGATTATTGAGTTACATAGCACAGCATAAAGCAAACAAACAAAATCCATTATAAGACATGATGAATATTTCATCTCAAACCATACAAGAACATAATATCTTTTTTGCTGCAAAATATATACTGTACTTAACTAAATTTCCTTCTCCATAAGTATCTGTGGTGAGGCTTGATCAATATTTCACCTCAAACCACATAAAAACCGTATCGCGGTTGCCACACATTCTTTTTCAATTTTGCCTGCACAAGATCCATGATAAGCATGTTGAATATTTCACATCAGACTACAGTAATAAGAACTGTATCCCGCGGCACATTGCCGCACACATACTTTTCGATTTCCTTCTCCTGGCTGCTGCACACATAGCCAACTTATTCAATTCTCTCTTACCACTACCACTCCCCATCCTCCCCTATAGTCCTACTTCACACATTCACACACACACACACACACACACACACACACAAAACTAATAAATCATGCATAGTTCACAAAGCACTCTGTATTTTGCAGATAAAAATAACAATATGACGACGTAATCCTAGGATCAAACGTGTTTTGTTCACTTTGGACATTCTCAGACACCCAGTCTGCCTCAGAGAAGAACTATGGGCAGCTTTACGAGGATTACGCCATTGAAATTCTAATATTTGAAACAACAGAAACACTGAACACTGTTTTTAAAAAATATCCAACTAAGTCAATAAAGATTTTTCTTTTTAAATTCAGGTTCTAAGAAATGCAGGTTTTCATGGCAGGTCAGGTCATGCATTTGAGGAGGAGAACTTGTAGTGATTATAAAGATTACTATGATGGTAATTGTGGTGAACTGAAATGGTTTGGCCAGCACAATCACTTTATTCAATTTTCAACATACCCAATTCCACAGATTGTTGTTTATTTCTTTCATTGTTTTTAAGTGAAATGCTGTTAGATAGTCCGTCTGAATTAACACATTTCTATAAATGTATTAATTTTTTTTTACAGTTTTTGTAAAATGTTGATGATGATGGTGATGATGATGATGATGATGATGATGATGATGATGATGATGATGATGATGATGATGATGATGATGATGATGATGATGACGATGATGATGATGATGATGATGATGATCTGTCTTTGCTTAGTGGAGGATGCAAGGATAATGTCTGTATCTATACATAAGGCAGGGGGGAGAGAGGGGGAAGATTCCGTGGCATAGGAGTTTGGCATCTTCTACACGTTCAGCGAAAACGACACTTCTTCGAATCCTACTGGGAAATAGGAAATTCCCGACCTTACTTCTTTTTTTTTTTTTTCAGTAAGATTCAATTGTCGGCTGGCTTCTCGGATAGGGATGTCTTGTATTCTCTGATAGGCGCGAACATATTTCTGAAGTTCAGTGTGTAAATTATGCACGCTACTAAGTCCTTGACAAATAAAACTTGGGTGAAGATGCAGCTGTCTGGCAAAATTTCAGAATTTCACACTGGTTCCGATTTTTTTTTTTTTTTTATCACCAAAACTACACATGGACTTAAAGTTGAGACAATCTTACCTTATTAGGATTGAAAGGCTGAGTGTATGCATAATAAAATACATATATGTTTTTCTTTGCTTTGACGAGGAACCAGTCGGGTTTGGACATTTCTTTTGTTTTCCTCTTGTCTAAATTAAAATTTGTGGATTTTGTTCCTTTAAATACTAAGTAGTCAACAACCTTGGGTTTCTTTCTTTTTTTTTTTTTAAGGTCTTTTTTTTTCCCCTCTTTTTTTTTTAATGACATTCCAGCAGAATGGTGATGATGATGTTTATTATTATTTTATAAAATACAATAGAACTGTCTGCCGGCAACTCACAAAACAATTCAAGGAAAACAAATAACACGGAGATGTATAAAGAACTTGATTGTGATAATAAATGATGATGTTGATTATTATAATCATGATGCTATAATCATCAATTTGTTGAATATCAAATTCTCCTTTTTTTTTTTTTTTTTAGGTTGTCTGTAGACCATCCGCTCGGATTTTGATATATATATTTTTTTTAATCATGATTATAAAGATAACAATGAGGATAACTTTATCTTTGGTGGTCCGAATAAGAACTTAAAGGTTTAAAAACTTGGCCAGAAACATCTCTTTATTCACTCTGTAAAAGAATTTTTATTTTTTTTTTTTAATAAATAAAAATATCCGATTCTAAGAGCTTGTTATTAGCTTTTGAATTATTGTCCGTAGATAGCCTGTGTTTAAATTTTAAGTCATTTGTATAAGATGATGATAATTAGAATGATTCAAGTGTCTAAATGTCTGCCCTTTCTACCATATTATGCTACATACAAGCTATACACCAATACTGGACAGTAAAAAAGACTATATGTTTCCATATAAATATATTTATATATTCCATATATAAAATTATATATGTGTATGTGTGTGTGTGGGGCGGGGTATATATTGTGAAATATGGGTCCATCACACACCAGACTCTGAAGTTCAACAAACAGCATTATTTTGAAAGAAGGAATTGTAAATCTCTCGTTAGCGCTGGGAGTTCTTTAATTTTTGTCTGACGATTATAGGACGTAGACAGCAAAAATCTTTTCATCTATCTCTTTACGATTCACGGACAAAGGCAATGACCAGGCTTCTTGGGGGGCTCATATATCCTGCTGGAATTACACAGACGTCATGAGCCAGATTAAAAGAAATTATAATAATAATCTTCAGTAGCTTACATGTTCTGATTCCTTTACAATTTTGACCAATTAGCATACTGCGTGACTTTGTATCTGAAAAATGAGCTGGATATCGTCGAATGGATTTGTAGATAACAAATTTGCTTTGTGAAATTGGTTCGTGGAATAAAAAGTGATTTTTGTGTTAAACGGCAAATCTTGAAAAGACTTTTTTAAAATTTATTTATATCTAATTATTTCTGGCTGGGCAGGTTTAATAATAAGGTTGATGGTTGGAGGACCTGGGAGGAATATTTGAGGATTGGACATTACCTGGAATATTAGCCAATATAGAAAGTGAGTAAATCTCAGAACAACCTGAATCAAAAAGTAGGCGGAGACGCCACTTTCCGGGCAAATTTTCATAAAACTGCCAAATTTCTTCCTGAAAATTTCTGCTGATAAATAGAGCACACATGTGAATCTGAGATAAAATCATACCTTTAATATTGAGGCTTGTTTATCCACCCATTCATCCATATATTTACTAATGTCTGTCTGTCTGTCTGTTTATTTGTTTGTCTGTCTGTTTGTCTATTTATTTGTTTATACATCTGTTAGAGTCCTCCAAGTTGTTCTCGACACTTCAAAAGAAAGCAATCGCTCCACTCTGACGTGAGCCGATTGTGTCTCGCCGTAACCTTGGCCAATTACCGGTTCCCAGGCTTATCCTGATTGAAGGAAAAGAGCCGAATCAAGAAGCTAAAAAAAAAAAAAAATCTTAAATAGATGAAAATTTGCTTCACTTGCCCCGGCCCTGCACATCAACGTGATGAAAAGCTTTAATGAGCAATCAGTGTAAGGCCACAACCAAAAAAAAAAAGGGAGGGAATGATGGGAGGGGGGAGGGGGAGACAAAAAAATGAACGAAGGAAAATAAAATGTAAAAAGGAACAAAAGAAGAAAAAAAAGAAGAGAAATTGTTGTGACAAGGGGAGGCTAGAGAGAAGAAGAAAGAGGACACAGGAGAAAGGATCATCGGGGGGGGGGGGGGGGGGGGGGGGGGGGGGGGGGGGGGGGGGGGGGGGGGGGGGGGGGGGG
>JBCAUA010031073.1:0-12301 GCA_038406235.1 Peronia verruculata
ACATACATACATACATACATACATACATACATACATACATACATACATACATACATACATACATACATACACATGCACATTTTCATGTTCTTCTCCCGAGCGAAAAAAAAAAAGGTAAATAAGATATAGCCGTCATGAAACATGTTTAGAAAAGGGTTAAAAACTGATCGTGTTTACAACAAATATGTTTACAGTCAAAGAAAGAAATTTGAGTACTGGTGATTTATTTAGCTATGTAACAGAGAAGTTTCTGAGCCGCGCACTGAATATCACCTTTATCATCGCATAAAGCCTGGGGAGTTATTGTTTATTTGTTTGTTTGTGTTGGGGTTTAACGACACATCAGCATGATTACGGCTATATTGTGTCAAATACGGTAAGATACATTTACACTTCAAGAAGAGAGGAAACAAAACGGGACAGAAAACAGGAGCAAGGAGAGAGAGAAGGGATGTCTCACCTGGAATGTCGAGGATGGCACTCCATGGGAGACCGACACCCCACCGATGGCGGGTTTACACCGCCTGCGGGTGGGAGCAAAGAACCTACTTATAAACCCCGGACTCTCGCGGGGGAATTGGGGGAGATAACAGCGATGACCATGATTATAATAATATTAAAGCAATGCGGGCTGCCATCCAACTATATAAACGTGTGTTTAAAGCAGTTAGATTGGCAACAAACATTAAAAGGTTGCAGTTATGCGGGTAAAATTGGCGAAATAGATGTATTTTATATGTCATGCTTCACTGAAATTAATATTCCACCATGAAATTAAAACGTGCCAAGCACATCAAGTTACTATATTTCTATGTATGAGGTCTTAGTCAACAGTCCTTTTCATAAAGTTACCATAATTTGAGAGCAGTAGCGCATTCGTATAGACTAGTGTACCATATCGGACAACCTTCGTCTAAGGTTAGCCATTAGTTCGGTCTTCATGAAGCCAAGTTACATCTATACACATGCAGGTCTTTCGATCAGCTGTTTTCGTGCGACCTCCTGATGTCCAGATATAGGTAGAAAAACTGTCGGTTTTCATTCTTTCTGATCCGATGTCGGATCAGTGAGACAGAATACCATTTTCAACTTTAGGTCTAGATTATTTTAATAATAATTATAGTAATAATAACAGAAAAATAGAAAGTCAATGTTGAGTCGGTGGGAGGGGGTGGGGTGTCGCCGTGGCTATATAGTTTGGCGTCTGCTTCATGGTGAAAGTAGCCCGGTCAGGTTGTGAGGTTGTGGATGGGATCGACTCTCGGGTCCTCACACTGGGGGATGGAAGGAGATCGAACCGCATTTTTTTTTCAGTGACTCAACAGTCCCTTGATTTCTTCTGGGTAGGGAAGCCCGACATTTAGTTTTATCCGATAAGGGCAAATATATTTTGAAGGTCCCGTGTGTACGTTACACACGTTATAGAACCCTTGGCAGTTCAAAATCAATGAGGAGTCGGCGGATGGCCGCTGTCCGGGCAAAATTTCCAAATTCAAAATTTCTACCCACAAAAGTTCTCACCAAAAAGAAATAGATAAATAAATACATTAAAAAAAAAAAGTATAACTGAAAACAAAACAGGCAGCCACTTAAAACCGAAATAATACTTCTACTCTTTACGGACTGAAAAGTTTAAGAAAACAACAACAACAACAACAAAAACAACAACAACAACAACAACGTTGCGGCATATCAAGCACTCAACAATAATCACCGCGTGCAATCAAAAATCGATTGCATGCACCAATGCAAGAGATGGAAAACAATATTAAATTTCCAGTCACTAATGTTTCAAGGTTGAGTGAATTACAATTATGGGTTTTGTTATGTTATGTAAACATAACAACAACAGCACACAGAAAGAATTGAGTTCGCCAATATCACTGGAAATCCCATGGACTCATGCGCTTGGCCTTGCTTCGGCAGTAAGATTGCCTCACTCTTTGGTTCTACACTTTGATCTTAGCCAAAAGGCCGAGAAGCGATTGCCTCACTCCTTGGTTTCACCCTGTTACGATGGGTAGAAAATTCATGACAAAAACTCTTCGCTATGAACCAGCTAAATCTAAATGGCCTCCAAATAATAACAGGAATGAGTAGTGTTAAAGATTTAATGACGTAGGAAAATACTTGACATACTTCCGCGTTGGGTTTTTCCCGAAATTTTGTGTTCATCCATTGGGAAGATAGGAGGGGAGAAGGAGAAAGATGGACAGATAGGCAGATTAGCTTAGATCTAGCTAAGCGGCGAGCAAATTAGCAACAATCTGCACTCATTTAGCTGTAAAGAAAGGCATACGTCGTTTCGGGTGGATCAAGTCACCCCTTAGAAGACACCATGCTTAGACTGTTCCTGCCTACATGTTTACTTTGTTTACTTCAGAATTAACCATTTTAACCGTCGTCAAATTACTTCCCTTTGCCAAGTACAAGAGGTATAACACAAGCATTGAAAAGAAAGACAAATTTTCGCTTGTTATGCAAAAGATAAGTAACAGAAATGTTTTTGAAAAATGCACCTTACGATGAATGCTCTATTTTCATGTTGTGGAGATTTTGTCACATTTTTTTTGTTTTTTGTTTTTTCACATTTTTTTTTGTTTTTGTTTTTTGCCTCATATGATTCAAGTAACAAAAGAACACGTCATGATTGTTTTCCTCCTCCCACACCTCTTGTACTTGGCAAATGGGAAGTAACCTCATTCATTCATTGTTCCCTTAGACCAGTTGTCCTTTGGGATACCTCAGAAGATCTAACAACCAGCTTCCTCTATTCCTCCTTGTTTTCTGTCTTTCTCAAAGTGTCCTTAAGCTCCAGACCTGTCCACTCTCGTATGTTGTAGCCCCATCTCATCCTTGTCTGTCTCTTCTTCTTCCTCTTCCTGAAACGGTACCCTGCAGCATCGTCTCTGCAAGACTTGAAGATCTCGTGACATGGCCTAACTGGTTTTTAAAAAAAAAGGCTCTTTGTGTACCGTGTAGAAGAAGTCAGATACACATTGGTATAGCAGTCATACCAACTCACAGGGAGTAATGATAACCTCATGAAAACGACCAAACATTTCAGACGTCATTTGACTAAAGTGACTTAAAACATTTCTTTCCGAAGATTACATTACACAGTCCACCCGCGGGGGTTCAGATATGTAAGTCGGTTCTTTGCTCCCACCTGCAGGCAGGGAATGTCCGCCGTCGGTGGGATATTTCTCATGGAATACCTTCCTCGACGTTCCAGGGGTGACTCGTAACATTAAAAACTGGTAAAATTTGCAACTCGTAACATTAAAAAAAAAAAAAAAGAAAGAGATGGGATGGCAGCGTACGAGAGTGCTAGAGCCTATGGACACATTGAGAAAGGCAGAGAACAAGGAGGGGTGGGGGAGGCTGGTTGTTAGATCTTCTGAGGCGCCCCAAAGGACAACTGGTCTACGGGAGCGATGAATGAATGAATGAATGACAATATTACAGGTGCTTTTCATTACAGTTAATGTCTTTTGTAATATCTAAGATCCAATGATTTACTACGGTAATGTCAGCCTTTGTTTTGTTACGGAGATTGTTTTATTTGGAACATTTCAGGTGCCTTTCTGATACCTTTTTGCATTTGCCTGATCTTGTGTGGTCTGCCCCTGTACTTCCTGGAGGTGACCCTTGGGCAGTTTCTCTCCCGGGGGACTATGCATGCCTGGAGTATATGTCCACTCTTGAAAGGTCAGATTCAGCCAGCAGATGGATAGATGGATGGATGGAAGGATGGATGGATGGATGGATGGATGGATGGATGGGTGTGTGGGTGGGTGGGTGGATGGATGGATGGATGGATGGATGGACGGGTAGATGCACGGATGGATGAATGGATGGCAGATGGAAGGACCAGGGATGGATGGATGGTTCGATACAATGGATGGATGGGTGGATGGACGGGTGTTTGGATGGACCAAGGGATGTATGGATCGATAGATAGGTGGATGGATGAATGGATGGAAGGATGGATGGGTGATCATGGATGGATAGATGGAAGAATGGATGGATAATGGCTGGATGGATGAATAATGAATGGATCGATGGATTGATGGAAGGATGGATGGGTGATTATGGATGGATGGGTGGAAGAATGAATGGATGGATGGATGGATGGATAGATGGATGGATGGATAGAAGGATGGATGGATTGATGAGTTAATAGAGAGATGGATAGATGGGACGGGATGGATAGATGGGATGAGTGGAAGAGATGCATGGATGGTAGATGGATGGATGCATGGGTGGATGGATGGATGCATGGATGGATGGGTGGATGGATGGATGCATGGATGGATACATTGATAGGTGAATCATTCACAGATATATTGCCCTTGGAATTATAGACATTTAATTGTTCTGTATTCCACGGCGTTTCTACGTCCCCAGGTATAGGTATTTCCATGAACATCGTGTCTTTCATCTGTTCCTGGTACTATACCATCATTCTGGCTTGGACCCTCATCTTTACCGTCAATTCATTCAAATCCCCATTGCCCTGGACACAATGTGGTCAAGACTGGAACTCTGAGGCCTGTGTCCTGCCTGATCAGTGGCATAATCTGACTGCAAATGAATCGACGTTGCTAGTCAACGATACCTTCAGTTCCAGAAATGCTGCTGTGTTAGCCAATAGTAGCATCAGTTTGGAAAATGCTACCTTGTTAGGTAACATTAGCGCCACCTCCGGAAATGTTACCTTGGCGCCTGAATCGGCTGCAGTGGAATTCTGGCGGTAAGTATAGGAAAAATTCAGATCTATATAGGTCTACCAATCATTTAATTTATCACACATGAGGTAAACTCAATATATTGTGTCAATAAGGGGAGTACTTGTTAGCCATTTCACTGCTAGCAACAGTACGTCTAAAATGTGACATCTCTTGTGCGTAAGGACGTACAGGTACGTCCAAATAGTCTAAGGGTCAGTTGCCCACCAACCCATCTCCCATTTTCCCCCCTTTGATCCGCTGTTCCGACCAGTGGCCAGCGTTTGACATTCACATGCAGAATCTCTTTGATATTTGCGGTACGCTCATGATTGGCAGATTGACCTGGCGATAAGCGCACATATCAGGTTATGAATCTTCTTATAAAAGTCGATGCCTCTGACGTGGGAGAGGGGTTCACCATGGCTATGTGGATTGGGGTCTGTTTCATGGTGAAAACAATTCACATCGGTGAGGTTGTGGTCGGGATTGACTCACAGGTACTCCCACTGGAGGATGGCAGGACACGGACTACGAAAACCTGTATTTTTCAGTAACTCAACAATCCCATACCTTCCTCTGAGTAGGGAAGCCCGACGCTAGCCTTCTCAGATAGGCAAATATATTTGAGAGACTCCATGAGTACGTTACGCACGTTAAAGAACCCTTGACAGTTCAAAATCAATGAAGAGTAGGCGAAGTGACGCTGGCCAGGCAAAATTTCCAAATTCCAAATTTCTTCCCCAAAAATTTAAATTTTTCATCCAAAAACAGGCTGCAAATTAAAACGGATATAATTCTATATTCTTTGATTGAAAGTTTAGGTGAATGTAGAGGAGAGGTGCCGGTTGGCTCTCACATAATGCTCGGGTTAGCAGTGGGCGAGACTGACCATGTCGCTGATGCCTAGCACAGGATGGCAAAATTAGCGTTTGTGGGATTTCTGTCGTTAAATATTGTCAATTTGCACCACATAATTATAATAATTCTAATACTTCGCGGATTTTTCCTTAAATAAGACACAATCAACTTTAACCCTTAAATCCCATGTCCAGACTTCCCCACATGCCCATGTTCTTAACTGCTTACAGTTTCCCTGTAGTGTGTCATCGAGCTATGCTATAACTGTTCTCAGATCTGCACAACTAGGTCAGTAGGAATTCCCCGTAAGCTTCTATATCAGATTGTCTGTTGTCAGCCCTGCTAGTTTCTTTTGTCAGAGTTGCTTTTTCTTGTTTGCACTGCTTGTTCAACATACCTGTATCTACCAAAGGGAAGTAAGGAGCTGGTCAAATACAATCCTCGTGTCTAATCACAACTTGCTAAGCTGTTTCCAGTTTCGCAGTCGAGAAATAACATCCCAGTGGAATAGCAAGACAATATCCCTTACGTTCTCTTCCAAGTACTCTAAAAACTTGTTTAAGCTGTTCCCTGGTTCACATTCAGAATCATTATCAAATTGGTCCATAAGGTATTCATGTTATATTCTTAATTGTGTCATAGTTACAGCAACCAGCCGCTTCTGTTTCTGGATCCGGAGTTCAAATATCATGGCCCAGATAGGTTATAAAACTATCCAGAAATGGTATACAACTCTTTTAGAACAGTACAAAATAGGATCATGGTTCAGAAATGGTACAAAACGATCCAGAAATGGCGTGCAATTGTATCGAAAATGGTATAAGATTGGAATATCTTACTGACTCAGTGAAATGGTAATTCTGATTTTTGTCTCCTACCCACACAGCAACAACGTGCTAGAACTATCGCCAGGCTTGGAGCACATGGACGGCATCCCTTGGCACACAGCTGTAGCTTTGCTGACATCATCAGTCATCGTAGCGCTCTGTATTGTCAAGGGAGTTCGATCTGTAGGCAAGGTAAAGTCTCCATGTTTGCTTTTTACGTATTTATTTTCAATTTACCTACTGCCATGAATAGGTTTAATTAAGCTGCTGTCTGAAAGAGCTTTGATGATCAATTTGTAGCCTGCATAACCTGCTGATATATCTGATATAGTTCTGTCCCAGTAAATATTTCACTGGGAATTGCTTGTACTTTTTGACACTAGCAGAGAATAAAAAAAAAAAAAAAACAGGAGGTAAGAGGTATTAAAGAAGAAATCAAAGGTGAGTCCCATTTGAAGAAAAATAAAATGTTTGTTGCACAAATTGGTTCTCTCTTTTACTCAGGCATTTTTCTTTGTCATCACAGTTAGTAACAGGAAATCACAAGATAATGGTAATTTGCCAGAGAACTCTGATCTAACAGATTGATTTTTAAAAACAAATCATAAATTTAATGACCCATTTCTTTTCCTCAACAAAAAGAAAATGGGTTAACCTTTTAAAAATATTTGTTAGCAAGACTGTTCTAAGAGGTGAGAGAGTTGTTTTTAAATATTCCTGGTTCAGCTAGCGTACCAGGCTTTCTTCAATCATGTTATTCTGTTTCCAATAAGGGCCTAAATACTGTACAAATAGATAATTTTGTAAGACATGTAACTGTTTTTCATGTGATGGAAAAAAGAATTCAGGTGGGGCCCCTTCATATTATGGGGATTAAGTCTGAACAAACTATGCCCAGTATTATAGCGAGACCGCAGTACATGCTGCAATGACCTTTTCTTTAAGCCTACTGGTCAGTTGTCTACCGACAATCCTACCCACAATGACCGAGACAGACAGTCGAGCGACTATCTTCAGATGACTGTAATGTAATCTACCAACAAAACCATGCTAGTCTTCCTTCACAGCAGCAGGAAAATGCAAATAATAGCCAATCTGCTGTGTGAAGTGCTCTGCTATTTTCTCTCCCGCATTCTTTGTATCAGACATGATTACCCCTGACGGAAGACCTGTGACCTGTGTGAAGGCCACTGTGTCATTGAGACTCTCTATTGTCCCCTACAGTCCGATCTCCAGTGTCATGAACCTTTCCCCTTCCCGGGCAAGTTTTCTTCCCCTATTGATAGCTAAGTCAGCGGGCATTGTTGTATGACAGGTTCTGCCTTTCCTGGAGTGACCCCAACCGTGAACTTACGGTTCGGTACTTATGTTGTCTTCATAAATTACGGCTACATCCATTTCTCAGTTTGTAAACCGCTATTAGTTCCCTCCTCGTTGGTTTAAGTGGTACCATGTGGTATCTGTCCCAGGTGACTTCTGGGCGTCTCAGTATTTAAGATTGCCCTAATGTGACCCCTACTTTGAATAAAAAATATGACCCGGTAAGTATAGTAGAGTGGAGTGGGGAGCAGAGAGGAGGATGACCGAGGGAAAGAAGAGAAAGAAGAAGAAGATGATTACTCTTCCAAAAGGCGGAGGAGATACCACAAGAAAGATAGAGGAGAAAGACGATGCTGGAGGATAAACGTACAAACAACAAGAAACAGAAGGCACAGATGCTGAATAACCATCAACGAACTCATTGGCTGCATCCGTTCTTGAAGTGAGAGATCTCTGTCTGGCACTCACAACCCCCAGGAGTCCATACACCTCTGTCAGCCTAAGAGGCCAACTCTTATGTTTGACACCCATATATTTTAACTTTGCTATGTTTGTTTTCTCACATTATGCCCTTCTGCAGGTGGTCTACGTTACAGCGACCTTGCCCTATATCCTGTTGGGAATTCTCATCATCACAGGAGCCACGCTGCCCGGTTCAATAGACGGGGTGTTGTTCTATGTCAAACCAGACTTTAGGTGAATCCACCTTGTATGAACATTTTGCTCACTGTAACTACAGGTATCAGTGTGCATTTCTATTGCAAAGTTTGCCAGCCTTCATCAAACCATATATAGTCAATCTCTATCATTGATACGATGGTAAGTCCTGCCTTTGAATATACTGAAGTAAATTCTGAAACAAAGTCTGGCAACTTGCATGTGAGAGAAGATAGGAACAGAACCTTTTTCATTATCTCTAAGTGCGCAGACAAACTGCACTCGTCTCTGATCCCCTCAAACTCGGCTCCATGGAATATAATAATATTGTCCACTGACATCATCCATCCCCAAGACAAAAACAATAAACATTTAAAAATAACATTTCAACATTTTAATTTACCTTGTAATAGAGTGTCTTGGAACAGTATTCCCAGCCAGTCTTACAATTGGCATGGTTTCGTCTCTCTACAAGCTTAACGATGTTAACTTTTATTAGAGTCGAGATTGAAGGCGATCAGAGATAAATACACTTTGTTTGTGCGCTTATTTTATCACTGATCTTCAGATACACCTCTAAATATAGTGAGGAGGTATCTGTGATAACATGTCTAACTTTTGTTCATCTAAAAGTTTAGCTCTCAGTAAAACTGCATCCATCCACCTTCTCAAGCCCGCATTTCATTACTCTTATGGCTTGGAATAGTCTCTACAACCTCAACAAAATTTCCAACACTTGGTATGGCACCAAGGAACATCTATCACTGAGAACAAGGTGCTCCCAAGGGCAACCTTAATTAACTAAGTACTACAACTCTGTATAAAGATCCTTTATAATGAGCAAGGTAGCCAGTTCCGGATTAGATCCCCTAAGCAGCGGTAGATTTATACGACATGGATTACAACTTTCGACGTGCAACTCGATCGCCAAGATTGTATACAGGGACAAAAGATCAACTGATTGCAACAGACGGAACTATGACATTTCCGCTGCGTCCACTTTGGTCTCAGGACTTCACCTTTTGTCCTTAAAGCCCACCGCTGCCGTTTCAATGCTACCAGTGCTACTGCTAGCATACTACGGTCAGGCGCGAGAAGGCATAGCTGATGGAAACCACAATAGAATTAAGAGCGAGGGGAAACGAAGTAAAAATCCCATTCGCATTACTGTGATAACATCTAGCATGACCTCTGACCCCACCATTCCCATACTCCCTGCCACCTACACAACCCCTTCCAAGACGTTCCATTATCACAACTGATCTGGTCAACTTCATCAATCTATCATTAGTCCTATCCCACTTAAGCTCAGTTTAGAAATACTTCACTTATTCACCACAGCGCACTAAACGAGACACTGAACGCCGGTACTCGGATTTCGGCCTGACAATGATGAACAATACTTGCCTATTTTATACTACAATCTTTTTTAACGTTCAAGCTTCCCACAGGGCCTTTTATTTATGCATCAATGTATTCATTGCATTCTTGTGAACATTCAGCAGCCATAAGAGTTAATATAAAGTGGCAATTGATCATATTATTTTCTTAAATTGCAAATAGTATCTTCGCTTTCTTTCATTCGCTTTAGGGTCATAAAGGAAAGGCCCAAATTTAGAAAGAAATAAGAGAAATCCAAACAAAATGCGTGTTAATCTTTCGATTTTTTTTAATGAGTGGACGATTTAAGTTGCTCCATACACCAATGACCTTTTATTTCTCCTGTGCTTTGTGGCAAGGGCGAAGTGAGCAAGCCTGTTTTTTTTTCTTTTTTCACACACCTCATAGTTTTATCATGAAACCGTGGAATGAAGCCATGGAAAAGATGAACACAGTGTATGAAAAATTTGATGTGACTTTGAAACGTCCATTGCGTCATTCTCAAATAAGAGAAACAGTTTTTCTTCTCATCCTCCATATCGAATAAAGGGTGACATTCACCATAATTGTTCTATTTTCTTATAGATACCGCGTATGCGTCGATACTATGTATCGATACCTTTTCTTGATACCATTTTTCTTAGTCAGCCAGGCGAAAGCAATCACGATTGAGGCAATGTTGCTGAAGACGTAGCTACGCTGGGCAGGACACGTGACCCGTATTGAGGACAACCGTCGGCGTAAGATCGCCCTGTATGGCGAACTGTCTTCGGGCCATAGAGACAGAGGGGCTCCCAAGAAGCGTTACAAAGATTCCTTAAAGAGAACTCTTGGTGCTTGCCACATTGACTATGGTTGGTGGTCTGAAATTGACCGAGTCCCCTGGCGCCAGACTGTCAAGCAAGCTGTTTCGTCTTTCGATAACTCCCTCAGGGCCACCCTCAAGGAGAAACGTCAGAGAAGGAAGAACGGCGAGGTTAAAACCCCAGAACATTCCTTCCACTGTAGCCCTTGCAGCAGAATCTGCCTCTTCCGTATTGGCCTCATCGACCACTAGCCAGCCTGCAGTAGACATGCGCAACGCCCTTGATCTTCGTTCGCGAGGCTAAACCAGATAGCAACTTGAGTTTGGTTGTTTGTTCTGCAGTTAACGAAATATTAATGTCAAACAAACAAACAAACAAAACCCTCAGAACAGAAGGATCATTAAAAAAAATAAAAAAATAAAATCTGACATTGAGGCGCAAACTGCATATCCCAGGTTCTCATGAAAAAGAAAACATAAACGAATGGGTGAGCGAAATTACTGTCTGCAGCTTCAGTATGACGTCAATCCTAAGATCCCAGAGTCTGGTATAGTAGAACACAAGATTTCGGGAAAAACCCCAGCCCGGAGGTTCGTCAGGCGTTTTTCTACGTCATAAACTCATTAACACTACTCACCGCTATTATTTGTTTTGGAGAGCAACTCGATTCAATTATAATCTGTCACTCATAGCGAAGAGTTTCAGTCATAAATTTTGTGCCCACCGAAACAGGGTCAATCCAAGAAATGAGGCAAACTTACGGACGAAGCAAAGCCAAGGTCATGGGGTGTTGGAATTTCCGGAACTATTGGTGAACTCTATTATTATATTACAGTGATGCCAAAATCTCCTTCCTGGAGATCACAAAACGGTCGCGAACGAAAAGATAGTGGCACTACACTGCAGCGACGCGATCTGAAATGGTCAAGCCAATTTCCCCTCTTGGGGGTCAAGGGATGGTACTTTTTTTTTTACTTTACATTTCAAAGATGATTCAATTATTTATTGCCCTGGACGTAGGCAGGGGGAGTCATAACATCATCTGAAGAGAAATATCACAAGGCATTAAATTTTATAAACTTCAAATCAAGCAGATTCTTTCGTAAATTTTACCCCAATTTTAAAAGTACCCGATTTTCCTTGCCACCTATGACTATTGCTGCCAGTTCTATTACTCATTCATTCATTCATTCATTCATTCATTCATTCACTCATTCATTCATTCATTCATTCATTCATTCATTCATTCATTCATTCTGCATTCATTCATTCATTTATTCATCCATTCATTTATTCCCTTATCTAATCATTTATCTATTTTCTGTCTAGCTGTACCTATGTGTTTATTTGTTTATTTGTCTATTTATATATTTGTTCATTTATGTATTTATTCATCAGTCATTTACTTTATTTTTTTATATATTTTATTTTATTTTATTTTATTTTATTTGTTATTTATTTTGTTTGCCTATTTATTTACTATATATTTATTCATTTATTCTTTGTTAATCAAATATTCCATGCTACCATTTTTTTTATCCTAAAAAAATGCGTGGAGCTTAAAAGGATGACCAGAGTTAAAAACATCTTTTTTTTTGTTATCATAGTTTTCCTTCTTCTATCTTTCTTTCTGAACCTTTTCTCTTTTCTTTCTTTCTTTCTTTCTTTCTTTCTTTCTTTCTTTCTTTCTTTCTTTCTTTCTTTCTTTTTTTTCTTTCTT